>JALLAW010000996.1:0-10469 GCA_036939535.1 Cyclotella kingstonii | reverse complement strand
GACCATCTATTCAGCGGGTGAGAAAGAATTCAAGAGAATATCTTTCGAATTCGAAAAGGATTGAAGTAAGAAACTGACGAGATCATTCGCCAAGAATTACAAATGGGCATCGATGCATTGATAAAGCAAAAGCATATCATATGCGAAAACTTTGGTCCGATTTGATTCATTGTTATTGACTCGTTCAGCGTTCTGCCTAGTTATTGCGTACTTTTGTACACTTTTATTGGCTAAACATCCGTAATGTTACGTCAATATTGCGAAAGTTTTCGTATGAATTACATACTTAATAAATTTTTTAATGAAAGTTGTGCACCTTTAATTCAGTATATGCGAAAAGTTACATATGTATACAAATATATTTGTATAAGCACGAAAAGTACAAAAAATTTCGGATGAATGTCGAAACTTTACGTATATTTTTTGCCATTTTCTGCTCAGCAGCAAAAATGAACGAAATTTGCATTAATATTAACGTAAAGCAACGTAATATGGCATGATTTCACGTACAATTTTTGACTGTTTCAGGGTGACAGCATAAAATGTTCGTAACTTTAGTGCAGAAGTACGTAAAGTTTCGTCAATATTGCGTATCGTTACATACATTTTTCGTCACTTTTTAGTGAATTAATTTATAATTGCGTTCGCAATGATGAACGAAGCCATACCAATCTCTACATACATAAAAGAATGTGTTACTTTATGTAAGGTATAATTAATGTATGGTATTCCCCATCTGAAAACTCTTTTTTGGACTTATGTTTAGGGACAGGTTTACACATTTCACTGACACACAAAAACAGCATACTATAAGTAGAATATCTACTTTGAAAATGTTGGATAATGACAGCGACATGGGTTGCACTGTCACTGACATGTCGCGAAATTGTACTAAGTAGAATTGGACTCCTTTATGTAGACATAAAAGAAATTCCTGTTCGCCACTAAAAGTACCTGTTAGCCATAGGTCAAAGTAGAAATTATGACGTTTTCTCACTTTTTCGTTCTTAAAACTGAAAAGTGCGAAAATTATCTATATTATAACGATAATTTTTGTATGTATGACATAATTTACGTCGGTTTGCCAAAGTATTTATGTAGTTACGTAAATTTACGAGATAAAAACGAAAGTTTTCGTATGTTACTGTCTAAATGTAGTATGGTGAATGGAAAATTTTAAATTTTGTCCATGTTGCCGACAGAGTAACCTGAAAATGACACGAAAACTTTTACTTTAGGAGCTCAGTGTAACCCTGTCGCCAACATGCAAAGTAGAAATTAAAGTATTTTTTTCTCCTGCAGTAAAATGTCGCTGTCAGTGTAACCCGGCCCTTAGGATGAAGTCGATCCTACTTTTTTCATCCTACGTCACATCCTACTTCCAAGGTCGGATCTGACCTCTGTCTAGAACGCCCCTAATTATAATTTATGACATCACGATGTCATAAGACTTAATGCTATTGCTATACAGTGTTTAAAATACTAATTTTTCTCAGAATAATGTAGAGATTTTTGGATCATGGATAACTTTTTAAGGAAAACCATGTGGTCCTAGTAAAGCCATACAATGTTGGATAGCTGTTATTAGGGCTTAAAGTCACTAGTGTTTGTCTGCTATCTGAGATTTCCTTAAAAAGTTATTCAAATACTCCCATGACATTTTTTTCATACGATTAATAAGCATTGCAAAAATCATTCTTGTAAACAGAACAATAGATCTAGACAGTTCATTAGAAAGCCAATTAACTCAGCTTTCTAACTTGCTATTGTGCCGCTCAAATGAATGAAACCTCACTTCTTTACAAGCATCAAAAGTTGAGTCAGGGAATTCAAATAAATAAAATGCATGGAAAACTATTTTTAGCCTATGTAGGATTCAAAAAATAGAAGCTAGATATTCATATGGTTCATTAAATTCGGCAAGGGGTCACAATTTTGACACCTGCCCAACGGACAATCATTACAGAACTTTCATCCAAACTCTCTATTCCCTTGTTTTTCTACTTCTTCTTTACCATATGATACTGCCTCAAAATAAATTCAGAGTTCGACATTTTAAAAAGCGAGAATAGAAGTCAAACTCTAACTTATCTTGGTACCTATTCAGAGTTGAACTCTACATTATTCTGGGACAGACTTGAATGAGTGAGAAATTATTGAGACCCTAAAATGAAGATCTAAATTTAATTTCCAGTCATGCCATTCGAAACCCAAAAACAATATTACACGAAAGCATTGAAAGAAGAGATGAAAATCCAACTCTTTGGAAAGAGCTTTCATATGCTTCACGATGAAGATGATGATGAAGATGAAGATACAGATGATTTAAGTTTCTGTTTCTTAATCATGGTTATGAAGAAGGTGTAAGGAGATGCTACATTTATCAATTATTGCAATACAGATCCTCTAATGTTGCACGTGATATCTCACATTCTACTTTTGATTTATAATACTACAATCCCTCCTATTGGCTTAATGATACTCACTTTATATACAGATACATATGTACTTGTTGATTTTTGGTGTTTCACTGAACAGAGTAAAAGATCACGCTATTTTTATCATTTCTGAAACCGGTCAAAAACAGTTTTCCATCAGTATTCAGTTGCAGGTCTTTTTGATATGTGTGGGTTCAAAGGGTATTGCACAGAGTTCATTTGACGAAAGAAGTCAATTCAAATTTGGATATGGATCATGCTCACTATATTGAAGAAGAGTGTGAGTTGCCATTTTTCTCTCTAGAATAAATACCTATCATGGCCCACTGGAACCCAAACAGACGTATTGTCAAATACGACATTCCAGCAGTATGGTGATATCCATGGTTGTACTGTTGATGGCTTATGATTGACACTGAGAGAGTGGCCTGTTCGAGAGAATTATGCTGACTACTATTGTCAGAAACAGTACAATTCATTGAGTACAATGATAGTAAGTGACCATAATCATTGCATACTTATGCAGGATCAACACAGGACAACCATGTCCGGCGAAATTTAAAAGTATTTCACATTCCAAGTATTTTTATGGATCAAATGAACATGTGATTACCAGCGCAGCATAAGATTTAAGTCAGAAAATAATACCAGCTTTCGAAAGAACAAGAAACAATCCAGTCAGAAGACATGAGCTGCATTTTAACACTCTTCTCTCAGAAATAAGAGTCAAAGTCAATTATTACTATCATCTACTGAAAGGAAAAGTATCCATGGTGAACAAAAATCAGATTCAAAATGAATGAATCATCAGTGTCGCTTTAAAAATGATAGTAGTAGTATTTATTGAAGCATGCATTATATGTTCATTGAGGAAAATGAACCTTTATCTGGAATTGCCTTAAAATGAAAATGAAAAGGTTGAAGAGAGTGTAAATAATGATGAGGATGAAGATGAAGCGTGTATATAATCATGGTGGCAATCGGAGAAGACGATTCTTCTTCTTCGACCATTTAGTTTATGCAAGGGATAATGTTGAAGGTATACGGTGAATTCAATTACATTTTAATGATAAAAGAATGACTTTTGCGATATCAGGTTGGTTTCCGGTACATACTGATAGTAGTAATATACTTGTCTGTCTCAAAATAAGATAGAGTTCGACTCAAAAATTCTCCCAAAATAAGTTAGAGTTCTACTCCTATTCTCGATACATTTTAAATGTCAAACTCTAAATTATTTAGGGACAGTAAGAACTTTAAAGAAGAAATAGGAGTAGAGACTAGTTTAATATGTGACATTGGTTACTTGTAATTTAATGAAGCATTACATGAAAAACCTACATTAAACCTACAACTAACAATATACAACAATCACAAAATATGGCCACACATCATGTCATACTATCAGATAAGGGTTTGAAAACCTTACTTGCAGACCTAAAGCAGACCCAACTTTAGGTAGTGAATCCATTCGCTCCAAAGACTCCTTGTGCATTTGAGGAACCTTGTATCTGTTGCATCAGTTATAGAAGATTTCCTCCATAACTGTTTGAAAAGTGAGAAAGATCATCTTCAGCTTTTTCGAATCGAACTATCTTGTGAAGCAGTTCATCACAACTCTGACCAGACTGTCATGGTCGGCTGGGATCTGCTCGTCGTCTTGTAGGGTCTGCAAGGCTCGGAAAAAGCCCAAGTCTAGGACATCGAAGTCTGGACTCTTTGCCGATTGACAGATCAACTGACCTTGAATGCCTATCCCATGCATGGCCCCAACGAACTGACAGTTGTCCAGACCGATATGCGATCCTATATGGCCTTGCTGGATCCGAACAGGAATCTCTTGAATGGCATGGAGAAGTTTCTCGAAGGAAAACTGCCTGCAGTCCTCCTTCATGGACGTCATGGGCACTATCTCCACAGTCCTTCAACCTCTTATCTAACTGTTTCGAAGAGCAACATTTTCGAACATGGATGGTCAAATCCCCAACTTTCCGTCAAGTAACCTCCTTGTCCTAATGTCTTGCCTTGGACGCGCGACGGCCGTCAAGAACGCGACCTTAAGAATGATATCTTATTCCTCACCGTGCGGTGAGGAACAGGTTCAAACGGAGTTCCTTGTTCCCTTGTCTTGATATAAATTTTTTTATCCACGTGAATCATGTTCCACATTGGATGAAACCTCATACTTTGCTCGTTGATGAGGCTTTTGGAGAAAGCAATGCGAGTTTGCATATGGAAAGCGGTTTGAAATATGATGATCTCACTTTTATCTCACCGGATTTAAAAACCGATTACCTGTCAACTCTGACAGCTCCTTCGCACCAGCGATGCCTCTAAGTGTCTGCCAAAACCTTGGTTCAGGATTTGTCATGGCAGCCACCTTTTCAGAATAGTCACCCTTTCTTTTACCACTGTTTCTCTTCTTCGAAGGCGTGGACAATGAAGGACTTCCATCTTGCTGTGACTCTAGTCCATGATTCAAGATTGCAGTGGCTTCATTGTGTGGATGTTGAACATCTTACTTACTCTACTCTTAGCCCCACACTTCAGTCGATGATCTTCGGATCGCTTAAGAAGAGCTTGGAGAATCGCGTTCCACTCATCTGGAGTGAGGTTGGGATAGCCTCGTGGAAAAAGGTTGGGTAGATGAAGAGATGGAGGAGAAGAAGGAGGAGAGGTAGCAGGAGCTGTACTAGGAGGTAAGAACAGGGTGGAAAAGGGGGTAGTTCTGGCACTATGATGTGAGGAGGAGGCTGGGGATGAGGAGAATTGAGGAGTTCTCGTCGCAATCCCTTGTGATAGTATTTCTGGCAGCAGTATTGGTTGGTATCAATGGCGCAGACTATTGAGTTCAATGATGAGCCTAGTTGGAGGTACATATGGTGGTGTGGGAGGCTGGGGTTGTGGCGATATTGGCTCTATAAGTTGAGGTAGAAGGAGTTCGGATGGAAGGTTCATGGCTGATGTCAGTTGGGCAGTTGTATCACTCGCTAAAATGAGTGAGTTTCTAAATTGAATTAAATTTAACTTATACAATTACCACTACTAAACTAACGTGTGGCCGACAATGGTTTCTTCACTTGGCGTCATATACCACAGCAAGGACGTATCAAGGCGTCGGTCACTCATATCTTGAACCCTTCACCTCTTGGCTGGTAAATAACGAGTATAACCCGTAACAACACAAAAGATTTTAACATCTTAAACATATGACTTTTAGTCCTAATTGGCCAATCTTCGTTCCCTGACTTAACGTCCCTGACCAGGTTCAGACTCTTTTTCAACCACTTTTTCTACATTAAAGGGTAGTTCCAGCTCCCAATTTTCCCCTGACTCCACGTGCTTGGACCAGGAAAAAATCTCCTCAGAGAATTCTTCTTCATTGTTTGCCATCTTTGCCATTAACTTATAGCTTGCTGAATGGCTATTATCTATTCCACACGAGTAGAGACAGTGATTTGTTAAAATACCTACCTCACCTGCTTTGACATAGGTTTCAACTTTTTCTCATCGTTGTTATCGAAGTTTCTAAGATGGAACGATTCAATATCATCCAAGGCAAGTAATAGTGACACTGACCTGTCGTTTTTCTTTCAGATATACTTTCTTGTCAAAATCAGAATGTAGTTGTTGATTGCGATTCATATTGACTAATAGAGCTCTGTTCTGTTTTGAGAGCTAATACTCAGGTATGAAGTAGATTCGGGTATATTTTCCTTAGCCTGAGATATATTGGCTCAAAGCATGTCAATATTGACTGCCTCAATTCGCCTAAGCTATGTTCATTTTCAAACCCTTTGTTGAATAATAAGGATTTCGTACTATCCTTTTGTGAGGTCGCATATGTTCCAAGCTGCATCTCTGTCGGGAGTTTTTCCAGTTTATCTCTAATACTTTGTAGTGCTTTGGTAGGACGTAGGTTTTGAGCATCTACAATTTCGTACAGGGGGTCGTTTGTTGGTGATGCTGAAAGAGCAGCTATTTTGCTGGTCTGGTACTGACCAGATCTCTGACCCTTTGAAGAATCCAATATGTCTGTCAGTACATGTCTGAAGCAGTTGTCTGTGGTCTTTTCGCGGAAAGTTGAGAACTCAACCCAGTCTACTTCTGGTGGTGTCAACATCATTAACCTTTCTCTACATCTGCAGCTAGTTCCGGAGTTAATTTTACTTTACAACATTTAAAATTTGCTGCACGTTTTGTCTTATAAAAATGTGCCCATTTGTATTTCAGCCTATCTAACATCACATTTTTTCTATTTAGAAAATCCTTTTTAGTTTTGTTCACCCTCGTTTGTAGCTCCTTCACCTTCTCCTCTGAAAGATTCCTTAGAAACAGAAGTATCCCTTTTTTACCACTGTAAAGCATTATTCCCTCCTCTGTTTCTACTACTGAATTTAATTCCTCTTTGCTATTTTCCGATATGATTGTGATTTTGTAGTTAATTGTGCATGTTAAGTGTTGGAATTGTTTGTCCTGAATACTAACACTTTCAAGTTTAGTAAGGTCCTCCCAGAAAACAGTTGTCTAGAGAAGTAATTTTCTGATAGTGATAGAGCGCACATCTAGTGACAACATGAAATGATCTCATTCTTTAAATCCACTATTGATGAGTAATTTTGTTTCAGTGTGAGATAGCTGGTTACAGCTTCTAAAAAGGAATAAAGTCTTGGAACACCTATTAATTCAAATTTGCCTTGTGCTAGGTTCACATACTTTCGTTATATGCCTGACTATTTCCTTTTTTGTCAATTCCCGCGCTGATTTTAGTTTCTTCACTCTCTGATCTTCGTCGTATAAAAAAGATGTCTCCTGTTCCTCCAACTCTACAATTTTTGATCCTTCTACAAAGAATTTACTTCCTCCTTTGCTGCTTGTTTCTGGTCTTATCACTTCTACACTATTATCAGCATTTATTACTGTCAGGTCTATCTTAAACATATGTGCCATCATATAGTGGAGAGGATTCGTCACGGTCTCGTTTACCGCTTCCTGTGCTTTTTGTTTTGCTACCTTGAGCATATTGGATTTGGTTTCAGTAGTCAACTCAAAAATTTCTTGAAATAATAGATAATTGTCACGTTTCTTATTAGTACGAAGTCTCTTACTTGTTCTGAAGCAACTTTCCCTGTCTCTTGTTTTCAATCACCTCATGTATTTCTATACATTGTGATAGACATTTGAAACATTTCGACAAACTGTATATCTGACTGGAAGATACCTCTCCCTGACTGTTTGGCTCGTTTTTACTATCTATATCTGCTGATACTATACTCTGTGGTTCCTCTATTTTCTTTGCTTCTTGAGTCTCTCCATCAAGATCAATAGTTTATCATAGTCTGTTAGGTAAATCATATCTTCATTGATTTTCGTCTTTTAATATTTTCGTACCTTTCACCGAAAATCGCTTCGTATAGTTTACTGATGTTATCTTCTAATTCATTTTTAACAAAGAGAGTTAACTTTCCCTCTCCATCCGGCTCAATAGTCACTTCCTTTTCAGTAATTAGTCGTTTGATTTTGTTAACAGATTTCCCATAATCCCACGATACATCGTTAATTCAGGTCATTTGTGTCCAACTCAAAAAATTGCTCTTCAACTGACTGTGATCTTGTTAATTTCCTCACGGATTGTTGGCACACATAGCAGCTTCGTTTGTTGCATCTGCACGCCTTAGAAAAGAAGTGGTTATATTTTGTTTCCCTTGGAGATTCCATCATTTTTTGACTGTTTGCAGAAGAGCAGCAAACTGCTCTGATGCTTAACCTCAGCTTTTCCGCATTATCGTTCATCATTTCACCCTCGTTGATAAATGCTTTGTTTCCTCAAATTTCTGGTGTGTTTCATTTTATTTATTTTAAAGAAAAAGGAAAAACCAACTGGTCAACAGGCTGAAACAGGAACAAGTGATTAATTATTTACACTGCACTGCGGAATTCCTACTATCTTTATTTAAGCTGTTACTAAATCACTACTTGATTTCTTGTTTTACTTTTCTCACTTTTCTAGTAGTTGATGAATCACCTAAGCTTCCCTTAGTTATCACTCAATCGAAGCAGAAAATATCCGAGTTGGAGTTATTCCTTCCAAGTGCTACCTGCGTATCCCCTGAAAACAAGATTGTTCCTCCTTTTTTGTTGTGAATCCAAATTCTTATATAAGTAATACCGACTGTACAATTTCTACCGCATCAATACCAACAATTATCTGAATTGATTGCTTTTTGTTCTGAATAGGAAGCAAGTTGTCTTCATTTCTGAATCTGTTGTAGACTTGAAAAAGTGACTCTATCGTTGGAGAAATCCTGATTAATTGATCTGTTGTACCTGTCAATTCTCAATTCATAATCTGTTTTTGCACCAGTAACTTAGGGGAGTTATGTTTTCAAACACCATCTTTGTCGATTGTGAAAATTGTTCCGACCCTCCAGCCACTACTCCGCTCATTATTTGATCCATATCAGTCCATGCTTTATCAACTTTAAGTTCCGATATTAGCTTCATCAACCTCATCTTTCCCTCATTTGACTGAAATAATCCTCTTATACTTCGTTAATGGGTAACACTTCTCCTTCTTTCCTAACCTCCTCTTCCTCTGACATCTCTCCTCCCTCCTCTGAGTCGGCTAGAATAATGATTCCAGTAATGCATCTTTTAGCTCACGACAATTTTGTCGAATGTTGCTCTGCCAATTCCGATATTTTTTTTGTACTCTACAACTTTTATGTCCTCACAGATTATTTGACTCGCTTCTTTGCCAATTTGTTCCTTAAAAACTTCTCTAGCAGTTTTGAATTCCAGTTGATTGAATTTGATCCCCCGCGTTTCTCCTATTTTGCTTACTGTGATATTACCGTCTTTTGTTGATTCTTCTGAGTGAGTTCTACATTGCATAAATGTATTTTTTGTATCTTACGTAGACTTACCGTAGGTTTCCATATGTTTCTCCTCCCTGGTTTCCCTGACTCAATTTGGATTCGTGTCAAAATTTCATTTCTCATTATCGTAAGCTGCACGTCACAACGTTAGTACGCTTGTTAATTATCTTTTCAATGGACTGCCTAAATTTACATTTTGACGTCTGGAAACTATATTTTGCGATTATTTTTAATCATATCTATTGTATCCCTGTTGATACTTCTGATGAAGAAAAAGTAGAAGAAACAGTAAATGGTAAGTTAATGCTTGTGATCATAATTTCTTTGTATACCTTGTTAAATTAATTTATTGTTTCATAAAATTCTTTAAATGATGCCATCACTTTTAATCACTGGATTAACTTAAGTAATTAAAGTTCACCATCTTTATCATCCAACGACTTGCGTATGGCACCAATAGGGTGTGAATATGCCATTAATCATAACTCTGATGCATCAGTCATGAGGGAAGTGAGGAAGGATAAGTGGGAACTTTTGGATGAATTGGGAATTGACTTGATCATTGAGGTAGATGATAAGGATGATGGAGACACTGGTCCTGTTAATGAATGGGGCTTGTTAGGGTTTCAAATCTAATCATGTTAATAATCCAATTTCCCAATTTTCTCATTGCGATAATATCGTTCAATTAATCACCCCATCTTCTTCATTTGCACTATCAATAGCGCAAAAAGGATCATCTTCTTCCACGTGCACATTTGCCAATCCACTGTCCAATGTCAAAGGCTATACTCTGTATTTATTCGCTGGGTATTTGAAGCAGTCCATCATATTGTGGTTGAATTTTTCACATATGCTGCAGAACATTTACCTCTTGCGTTTCCTCTTTGCTCCATCTGCCACATGATCCATTACACTCTTCTTCCGCATTTCGTTCCCTTTCTTAGGACGACTGGCTTTACCATTGCTGTCCATGCTGGACAATGTTTCAATTACTCGTCTGGTGAATACATCGACTTCACAGATGTTATATTCAGATTGCTAGTGCAACTTACATTTTTTGGAACCTACTTTTTCCATTGAGTAACACTAAACCAATATGGCATTATGGATACCCTTGTAATCTCATCATCTTATATTGCTCCACTCTTAG
>JALLAW010000995.1:0-10495 GCA_036939535.1 Cyclotella kingstonii | reverse complement strand
GATAAGATCTTGGACGGAGGATGCTGACTTTATGACGGCTGGGAGCAAGTCATCGGATCGATGTGAGGGAATAGAGCAGAACTTGGAGATGAGTGGCTTCGTTTATGTGCACGACCTTTGTTTGATTTGTTTAGTTTATGTTATTATGTTTATATTATGTCAAGTGTTGACTGCAGTCACACGTTTTCCAGCATGTGCTAAAGGACACCACGGTGTTGCCGCCCAGACGCGGCATTGCTGCATTGCAGCAATTCATAAGACTTTCGTCTGACACTTTGTCTATATTAGTAGTGGTAATTTACTAAGTTAATTAATTAATTATTTAGTTACAAATTTTCAAAAACGCGCTATTTTTAAACGACTATAGAGGCCTTTCTACCTATTTCATACAAATCTCTGAAAAAAATCAATTAAAATCACAAGAATTTTTGGCATGGTAGCAAGTACTCCCTCCAACAAAAGATCTCAGTTCTAAATCGTACATTGGTACCCAAAAGTTATGCTGTCACATTTGCCAGAACTGTACATCCACAATTTCTCTCCCCCCATACACCATCACCGTTCTTCAAGAGAATGCTGCTCCAAAGCCGCCAACTCAAAAAACCGCCCCTCCCCCACACCTCTCTTATTCCCCTCGCTAACATCACTGTTGATTGTTGCGTGACTTCTCCGCCCTTTCCATGTCCGCTTACGGCCAAGAAAAATATCTATCTCACTGACGAGGAGCGTGATCGCATCTTACAGTCGCTCAACATTTAATACAACGGTAAATCTACCCAACGGTACTATTTCAAAGCGCAGTGATGTAAGTTTTTATTGTGTACAAACGATTGGGAAATTGCTCGTAATTGATGTAAAAATTGACGTGCGTTCGAAGAAGCGAAATTTTGTGTGGAAGATGAAGAGCGTTGGCTTGACGACTGTAAGGAGCTGCCCTTACACAGCCGTGGTTCCGAGTTATCTGTCTCCTTTGCTCTTGGTTTGTCTCATACTGTTGTCAGACGCGAATTAAAAGAAAAAAGGAGAAAACATTGCAGTACATTAAAAAGCGCATTGACTGCCACTCACAAGCAAACCGTTTGAGTCACTGCCTCTCTTTCATCGACTTTAATTGGAGTTAATTTTTCGACATATCCAGCATAATCGATTTCGATGAAAAGTGGTTTTACATCGACAAGGTGAAGAGGAATTTTATCCTCTGTCATGATGAAGAAGATCCACACAGGATGACGAAGAGCAAGGGAGATATCCGAAAGGTATTGTTCCTCTGTGCTGTCACCAAGCCATGCTGGGATCCGCACAAGAAGGTTCACTTCGACGGCAAGAAAGGGATCTGGCCGTTCATCAACTGCCATGCTGTTCAACGGTCTAGTGCCTATCGCAGCATAGGTGACGTCGTCATGGAGCCCATCATCTCCATCAACAGGGACATCTATCACTCTTTCATCCTTGAAAAAGTCCTCCCAGCTGTTAAGGAGAATGTACCAAAATGGCATGGCAAGCTGTTCATCCAAAAGTATTATGTCTGGGATCACATCTTGAGAGATGACTCCTAGTTCAAGTAAGTAGTGTCAAAGCTGGGTAGAGAGGTGGTGATGATGAATTAACCAGCCCGAACGTCCGATCTCAACATCCTCGACTTTGGTTAATTCTTTAATTCCATCCACAGCTATTTGATACAAAGTCTATAAACTAGAATTCAGAGCTGATTAAGGTTGTTGAAGATGCCTTCCTGTAACTACCAAGCACTTCACTTGCCAACGTCTTTATCACCCTATAACTTGTCATGGAGCACATCATCTCAGAAGAGAAAGTAAATAACTACAAAAAATTAGGCTAGCTAAGGAAGGAAGGCTAACTGCAGAAGGTTTTGACTTTGAGGCAGGAAATGGAGGATAAGATTTTAGGCTATTGGAGGACTGTTTAGCTCTCATCTCTTACATGCCATTCTTAAATTGATGGTAGTCAATAATATTTATATTTGAGGTGGTACTCATTCATCTTATCAGAGGTGGACTTTTCTTCTCTATTTTTGTTTTTAAATTTGTTTCAAGAGACAGGAGGTAGTCCTAGTTCTTTCTGCACCCGAGGTTTTCCCAAGCTATTGCTGTTGATAGTGGTGTAGAAATCCGTAACTACTAAGTAACAGCTGTCTAACCTCATTATTTAAATGTTGATTCTAATACTATCAGCCACATTATATAATTCTAAGTTAAACTAATTGGTCTGTGAAAAATTACTATACCCTATGACATAGTGAGCACTACAACTGCAGGCTGACCGATCAAATATAATGGTAGCACTCGTTGTCAACACCAGAAAAATGAGTGCTTCTCTGAATTTCTGGTTTCACGTAGGAAACGAACACCTACGTAATGTGTAAGTAAAAAACATTTTGGAAAATCAAACATGAAAACAATATAACTAGAGTGGTACTATATAGTACAGTACTAAACAGTATTACTCAAGATTTTATTGCTTTAGATGATGTCCATCTTTCGCCACTTCTATGTAGGGTTATTTCCCTTCTACAGTTTGTACAGACTCTTACGATATTTCAGTTTGACCGACATTTAACAGACAATCTCACCCATTTTCTCAAGGTAGGAGTATTGTCTCAAAAAATTTAGAGAAATATTGCATACATCATCACTAGACATTTTTTTAACTAATTAATTCATGATATTTAATTTACAACTAGAAATACTGTCAGGGGTTTATGTCTAGTGTATTACTTCAACTCTGTAAACTATGAGTTAACAAACTTGCATGGGCAAAAAGAGCCAACAACATGGGATAAAAACACACACTTGCACAGAGAAAAGAACCCATGACAAACCCCTTCTTCAAGATAAGTCTTGCTCTCATCAAATGAGAGCAGAGATTAAACAAAGGCATCTTCAATTTGTGGAGGAATACCACCATCAATGACAGGATAACAATTGTTAAGACACACAATATGAACTTAGCCGAATTTGATGCAAAAATCTCGGGATCTCTCTCTCTCAAGCCATGAATAGTGGAATGGTGCCACATTAATTTTTGGCACAAATGCAGATTCAAGTTGGACGTGGCAATAAAAAAAGCTTCATGTGGAAAGCCCTAAGAAAAGAGATTGAAAAATTTATAAAAGCTTGGGTGGGATGCTTGCCAAAGATACAAGAACAAAAGACATCATGGAAAATTCCTCTCACTATTCCCCAACACAATAAGTTATCATGGAAGAACATCCAGGTTGATTTTTGCTCTTACAACACTTAATCAAGTAGATAGACCATTAAGTAGAAAAAGTTGTTGGACGATGGAATGCTTCATTGTGTCACTTGCGTATGTTCTTGTTTTGATTTCAACTGTTGGGATAGGATGGAAAGAAAATTCGGGGTGACGCATGCAGGTAAGTTAGGATGGGTTCAGTAGTGAGAGGGCCGAGCGGCACTCGTCAGGAGGAAGATAATGTGTGTCAGTGTTAGCCGCGGTGACCTGTATGACAGATTGGGTGGTCCGGCCAAAACGAGGACTCTCTGGATCCGTGCAGGAAGTACCATTAATTTAAATTAGTTTTAATAAATTACCACTACAATCTAAACAGTGGCAGACAAAGGTCTTTTCGGTCGCTGTCTTAAAACAGCTAGTGTATATCTCAGGGGACATCTGGCCCTTTAAATTCCTTTTATATGTGTTAGAAAGTTATCTAAGGCACCTTGATCTTATTTTGAAAATTTCGATTCCTTTCATATGTAGCTTGCGGATGAAGTACACTTAGGATGTGAAAAATGTAAAGGTATCTTCATTTACTACTTTTTGCACTATGATTCAGAAGACGGAACTACCACCATTGGAAAGCTCTTGAAAAAGAAAGTAAGTCAGATATTGGAAGCTGGTTTTAAAGTCGTTGTCATCTAATAAAACCCAGCGTAGTACTATAAATGGCATAATATAGCATACATATTGTTATTTATTTGAGATAATATGTATAGAACTCATGCTATGGTAAATATATATCTTCTCGTCCTCGAAAGAGAAATGAGAGGTCATTTTTGAGGTTAACTAAGATTACATCAATTTTTGGCATTAAGTCACTTAATGTCAATTTTTGATGTTACCTTAATGCACGTCAATGTTAAAATTATCTCATTCTACTTCAATACGTGTATCTAACAGTATATTGTCGGAAAGATCCCTATATATACGTATCTATGTTGGGTATATTGAATATACGTGTATTAATTCTATCTTATTGGGCCTACCTTCCTTCTTCTCAAGAAATCTTTAAGTCACGGTCATATTGATTCAGTAATAGCAGCAGCCATCACCACCATCCAATTCATTCTATCATCGTCAATTGCAGTAAAAGAAACAGCTTCAGCAACAGCATGCCCAACAAAGAGGCCCACTTGTTCTCTTATGACATTTCCCTTTGCAACACCTACAGCTCTAATGAAGGCTTCTTGTAAGCATATCTTTTGATTAATCGTGTCAAATGACTTTTATTGGGTGATTTCATTTATCAGCTACCATCACCACCCTAACCATCCTAACATGAAAACAAACTAATGGAGGCACCTTTCTTAAAGTCTCAGAAACTGAAGTAATTGTTCCCAAAACTATTTACAGTATGCTATATAGAAATAGTACTATATACTATGTACTTCGATTCCACCTAATTCTGAATTTCATACAACCCATTATTTTACCTCTCTCTCTCTCTGTCTCTCTCTTTCTTTTGACAGAGAGACATTCCATCAACTTCAGTATGGTACCTACTCCATCTCAAGTATAGTATATCACATACTACTCCTATTACATAGTACTACTCTGATTTTGATTCTTTGTAAGTTGGAGTAGAAAAAGACACTTTTCTATTTATTACAAATACATATATTTAACGTAGGACGCGTCCATATTAATCTCTTACTGAGAGTGATAAATTTTTCACTTTATAAGGGGTGCACTCCCTCTCCTTGTTCGTGTGGTACACTAAAAATGTATTGTAAAATTTCACCACTTCTGTTTTAACCATTATTGCTGAGAAGAAAAACATGATTGTAACATTGATACTAACATTAATTAAACTACAATGAGAATGCTAATTAAGTAGTAATGAATATGTTAACAAATTATGGGTCAATGAATTAAATTCTAAGCCCTCTGAGTGATCCTCCTTGCCTCCTTCAAAATATAGATTACCCAACATCTTTCCCCCTCATAATCTCCTTCTTTTGCAACTACTTCAACTCAACTGCCCTCTGTGAACTCACCTACAATGCCCCATCCAACCAGCTGATGCCAAATGTTCCCAGCTCATCACTTGCTGCTACTTCTGATGTGCCCTAATCTTTGCCATCTCAATGTGAATGATGACACCAGTAATAACACCTCCTATGACATCACCTCTATCTCTCCCAACAAAGCCACAACAAACTATAATCTTTATTCTACATACACCAATGCTTCCAAGGCATTATTGACTCTTCATGGTAGCAGTTGCAGGCAGAGCTCATCCAATCATGGAGTAACCTACTCTCTTCAATCAATGAATTGTTTGGTGAGAAAAATGTTTCATCCTGGATGCTATATACCAACTGAGTAAAAAAAACAGATCCTAGACATTTTGATCTGCCAAAAATGGGAAAGTATGAGAAAAAGAGTAAGTAGTTACACATGTTATGGTTCCTCCTCCATAAAGAAACATCATCGTGCCTACGGTGGTCGTGATGGCTACGTCTGTCCGTACAGTGACTGGTCGGTACTATATCCTACTGTTGTCACCTCTCCTCCATGCCATCCCCACTGAAATTCAACGATGGCGCCACCCACTTCCGCCTGCGGCTCATAACCTCACTCCTATCCCACCGCCCACTGCTCCTCTCCAACATCCGCGCCGACGACCTCGCTGCGCCCGGCCTACACGAACACGAAGCGTCCTTTCTCCGTCTCCTGGACGGACTCACCAATGGCACACACATCGAGATCAACGCGACAGGGACCCAACTGCGGTTTCGGCCCGGCCTTCTGCTCGGCGGCACTCTCGAGCATCACTGTCCCAGTAGTCGGAGTATCGGCTGGTTCTTGGAGGGAATTCTGCCGTTGGCTCCCTTTGGAAAGGAGCCACTCCAATTGACACTTGTGGGTGTCACCGATGGCATCCAGGAGGATCCCAGTGCCGATTATTTGGCAGCGGCCATACTGCCACTCTATGCCAAGTTCGGAGTGGGCACCAATGACGATTTCCCACCGCCTTTTCTACGTGTGATCCAACGAGGAGCGGCTCCCCTCGGACAGGGACAGGTACAATTGTATTGTCCCATTGTGAAGGAACTCACATCGATTGACTGCCGACAAGTGGGAAAGGTCAAACGAGTGCGAGGAACCGTCAGTACGTGTCGGATACCGCCTTCTAGTGCCGCTCGAGTGGCTCATTCGGCCAAGGGGGTCATGCATCGCTTGCTGCCGGATGTTTGGATTCATACAGAGGCTCACTCGTCCAAGAGGGGATGTGGACCCAGTCCGGGATTGAGTGTCATTCTTACGGCAACCACCACCCATGGATGTACCATTTCGGCCGACTGGAGCCAACAGTATTCTACTGCTGATGGGGAAACTGATAGAGACCATAGAGAGAGGGAACTACCGGAAGAAATTGGAAAACGATGCGCAGCTATGCTTCTTCAGGAAATATACTTGGGAGGATGTGTGGACACTTGTGCCCAATGGTTTGCGTTGCTCATGATGTGCTTAACGCCAGAGGATGTTAGTAGAATACGATTGGGTCCATTGACGGACCATACGATTGTGAGCTTGAGGTTGTATAAGGAAGCTTTTGGTGTGGAATTCATGTTACGAGTGGATAAGGGAAAACATGATGGACAGGAGAGTGAGAGTAGTGAAGAGGAAACGGACAAGAAGAAAAGAAAAATGGGTGGAAGTGAGACTGTTCTTTGTAGTTGCCTCGGCATTGGTTACAGAAATATGGCACGAGCAAGTACCTGAACATGGTCTCTCACGTGCATCATTTTTCACTTTGTAAATAAATAGATATAGTAGTTGGCCATTAAAAATTCTTCTTTCGAGTAGTGGCATGAGTGAAATGGTACACGAACCAAGTACTATAACCTACTACTACTACATCATAGGCCCATTGAAAAACCTGTGTTTGATGCACACATGGATTAGGTTGAGAGTGATGAGAGCAAACATGCCACTCAAACATCTCTCTATTGTATCAAACACCAATAGAAATCTATTCTCGACATTTGTTGTGGGAAAGGTTGGTAAAACTATCAATATCGCAAAATTCAGCCTGTGCTCTCTGTCCAGATCCAATACAGATGGTGATCAATCATCTGTCAACACATTTATTTGCACTTTGTCACCATGTAGGTGTGAATGCTAAAGATGTATAAGCTTACTTATCTTTCATTGCTTTCAGAGAATATCCGCAGAATACTATTCCATCTGAATGTTGTTTATCTGCAAATCAAGTGCCTTGAATGTTAGAAAGAGCTGATTATTAGTAAATAATACAAGGACTACTACACTGAGCAAATTGTACACAAGACATCCAGCCATACTTTCCAATTTCAACCAAATTGGAAAGAGGTTTCATCTCATTCAACCTAGACCAATCGAAGTCCTCTTTCCAATACAAACACAAGCATTTGTAGGTTGCAAAAACTGTGTTGTGCGGGAATTTCTCCTTCTTGTATTTCTACCTGTCAATGACAAAATGCTTCTTACCCATGGGGCCATCGAGTAAGAGTAGTTTTAAGAAGTGTGCTTTCTTCTTTGGTGAGTGGTCTGAGACAGCAAGTATGATTTTAATTTAGAAATACAATATAGATCATCAGTCAAGAACGTCTACTGTGCACACTCATTGGTATGGTCAGGGGATACTGGTGCAATTCAAGAATCATTATTTCAGATTCGCTCACATCATTAAGGATGACTCAGTAGTGTTCAAGGTCGAGGTATCCAGAATGGAGGGCATCTTTTTTAGCGCTCTCGGAAGACACTGTCTTGTCAAGAGAAACAACAGTGGAGAGAGCGACGCAGACAGAAATGACAACACTCAATACTGGACTAACATCAGATGCACCCTCAGAGGAGAACAAGAAGTTGTCAGGGAGACTGCAACTGAGGTCGATGGTTGTAATTTTTACCCACTGGAACTCCTGACTCATTGCTTGGGTGCTCTTTAGCCTTTTTCTCAGCGGGTAGTGGGGGGAGGAGAAAGAATTTTTGTCCACTTAGTAAAGAATGGATTGATAGATATCCCTGACTAAATTTGAGTCAGATCTTTTCATTCAATATTCAGAGATGGCAGAATGATTCTGTTTTATCCTCCTCATGTTCCTGCTTTTAGTTGATGGTGATCAGATTCACATTAATTATGCGCAATTCAAAACAAGAGGTATCTAAAACAAAACAAAACAAAACAAAACAAAACTGAGCACCCCATCATGAATGACTTCATACTAGCTGATGTTTTCAGACCCTCTACATGATCTCAATGCAAACCTCGCTTGAGGATGGAAGATTATTCTCATCATTACCAAAGGATGATGTACCTTTGGAGCATTTAGATAGGTTATGAAAAAAGTGATCTTCATTTCCCAGAATTTTCTCCTGTCAAAGCTAATCAAATATTGACATAATTGTCTTACCAACAACTGAAGTCCTCCATTTGACAACAGCCCCCAAGGCAAGGCTTCCTGACATACCAGGAATAGATCTACATTTGAGGGATATGTTTGGAGTTTTCTCTTTAAGAAATTTTGGGAGTAGAGGCAGCCTTTTTCAGAAAAGAAAACACCTTATAGGAGGATGCTTGTGAGATTGTGGATGACAGCAGAATGGTAGATTTAGTACGTGACTTTTCAGATGAATGACTATAGTGCAGAGAAAAGCACCAAAACAACTGAGCCAGCAGATGAACTGAGACAAAAGGTCCCCCCATCAGAGGTAGGGGATTTGATGTCATGACATGGAACAATGTGGTTCCTAATTGATCTGCAATGCAATGATACAAACTTTCTGTATGATGCACCAAATTATCCATTGACAGAGCCCAAAACACCCCTTTAACTACTTTTACCTTTGAAAGAGATTTTTATCTTGAGCAAGATGTGTTGGATTCCATGCTAGGGGGTGTTCTAGACAAGGGTATTTTTGGTCAGATCCTACCAAAAAGTAGTATAAAAGTAGGATCTGAGGTAGGATATCAGAGTCTAATCCTACTTACATATGTGCAATCTGACATTTCGAGGATATGGTAGGACCAAAGTCCGCCCAAAAACATCCATTAATTACACATAAACTTTTTTACAAATGAGAAAACTTTCACAACTTATTCAGGCAGTGTAACTAGTATCCTTTCATACAAAGCCTTAAATAATCACACATCGTAATAGTTACTAGGGGTTCATATTTTTAAATTAACCATGACAGAAGACCTTTATCAAACTGAAGGGAATTTTCTCCTTGGGTTTGAAAGATGCAATTCACAAAATCAATCTTTTCAACCTCCAAGACTAAAATGTAAGGAAGCCATTTTTGCCACAACTCACAACATACCAATGGGAGAAGTATCAATCCATGCACTAACAATTGAGTTTTTCTGGATTTGTGAAAACTTGAGCTTAGTATGCCTGACACATTCAAATGCACTGTAAAGCATTAAAGGGTCACCAATAATTGTTTGAAATTCAGAATGGATCTCAATCATTCATCTGTTTTGAACTACTATAGGAAAATTTGCAGCTCAATGTGGTCATGCAACTGTTGGGTGCTACAAACGTGCACTGCATCAATGTCTGCTGGCTGGCCTTATCCACCTGGGAAAGAACAGGTTGTGCAAAAATTGTGGTCTAGTATCTAGATGACAATGAAATATGTATCATTTTTGTAAATTCTTTACAATAAAGAATACCCCTTTACTTGGTGGAAGACGCTGAAAGAACACAGATTGCTGCAGGATGAGAACTGTACTGGGATATGGCCTATCTCCAGTGAGTGTGTTTGAAGGTGTCACATCACATCTAAAGTTGATGTAAACTTTTTTACTTGTTTTCTCTGAAGACTAGTTCATTCTATCCAGGAAAGGTTTCATGAAATATAGTTTCAAAATTAAACATATTAACTCTATACATGTTTTCTATATAAACCATGGAATGAAGTAACTTGCTGATTCTAAATAAATTTATTATCTTATGTCATTTGATGCCATGTCTTTATTGCTGCCCTACATTCACACTACTACAATCTTCATCCTGAACTGACAGGAACAATTGCTCTGATTTCCCTAGTGAAACTTTCATTGAAAATGACATCTTGGCCATGCGTCTAATCCGCAGTGAACAACCTGATGATAATTCTCCAAAACGATGGAAGAAGACAACTGATGCGAAATTGGCTGTTGCCAATGCAATTTGTGACATGAGTATATTCACTCATCATGCAATGTTCTCCAAAAGGTGGATTGAACTGTTTCAGAAAT
>JALLAW010000994.1:0-10529 GCA_036939535.1 Cyclotella kingstonii | reverse complement strand
TTGTCGAATGATTCCCCTCGGGGAGGAGCAGGTTCGGTAGGAAGATTGGGATTAATAGGGCTCTTCCTCTGTTTCTTAGGCGTGCTGCTCTCATTTCCTCCAGAATCTTAGCATTTTCCTGAAGGACGGTGGGAGGAAGAGCAATGTAGTCATTAGCGGCGACTTCATTATGGGAGAGATTGTGTTGTTCTGAGTGGTCTCATTAACTGAGACTAATGGAGAAAAATCATAGGGAGGGTCTACCGAGTTGGCTCCTATATTGCTTTCCTGGAACACTGTAGCGACACCCAATAGTGGGTCCGTGAAATTCCGACCTGCACGATCAGCATTGTTGTCTTGATTACCTTGCGGAAGGGAGTCAGGGCTCCTCGTGAGGAACTGCTCCAGAGGTTGGGTGTTTGGCCCGGAGGGCTTTTTTCCTTTGACGACCTCCCCGCCATTCCCCTCTCTGTCGGCTGGACTCTGCTTGTGGGGGACTTACTGGCATCTTCGTTGTTGTGTTAAGTTTTAAAATTGAAGACAATTGTGTTAATCTTCGGCAGTTACGTTCCGTCGAGGGCACTGATCATGGACGTGATGGATGGCTCTCGTAGCGTTCACGTAGACTTGGTATCTTTTTTACGTATGTAACTTTGTACTGTGGCAAATTCACTTTTCGTTTTTCCTCATACGGAAAAAAGTTTCACCTCAAAGAATGTTGATGACAATAGCGATGATCACGATGATGATTAGGATGCTCTCGTCATGACCCCATCTCCTACTTAGAAACCTGCGGCTTCCTCAGCGCGACCTGCCTCAAAACAAATCAGGCGTTAGATCTTCAAGCTTCTTAATGCCCTCATCTGTCAGGCGAAGCGCAAAAAGAGCGCGATGGTAGATTCTACCAAGTCTCTTACCCTGACTGCCGCTGCACAGGAGACTACCCAACAAACGACCCTGAGACCCACATAAGTAACCACTTTAACTGAAGATGCTCCTTCTAAAGCATGCCGCGAATCTATCTGGAATAGGAAATGAATCAGATGTAGATACAACCCTCTTTTGACTCTAGAAGTAGGATCATTTCATTAGTCGATTATTGATGTGATGCGCTATGTCATTCAACTCGGTCAAATTGACATTGCAACAGAGATCACTTTGCTATCGTCTTATTGGCAGATGTTCAAAAAGGGCACCTAAAAGCTGACTTTTACGTCATGGCATATCTGAAAATTCATCTTAATTCCTGCGTTAATCAGATCTGACTTCAAATCTGTGATTAGCACGAGTTCTATGCTAAAGTAGTAGAATCCCTTCCTCCCAATGCAATGAAGCCTTTGGGTAAGGATGTTGACCTGCGCATGTTCAATAAGATCACTAACAGGGTTTATGATTTGAATGAATATAATCCGAGGAAACTGGATCTCCAAGAAAGAGCCCATATTAGAATCTTCTGTCTTTGGCGCAGAGTTTGTTGCTCGGAAGAATGGACTAGACTCTTCGGTGACTACGCTATAAATGCAGGATGATGGATGTTTCAATATGTGGATCCTCGCTCATTTATGGAGACAATGTGTCTGTAACATACAACACTCAGAATCAAGAATCGATCATGAAGAAGAAGAGTGACTCCATCTGTGGACACTCTATGCGTGAATCTGTAGCAATAGGAGAAGCCGTATGACACACATTCAGAGTGCAAGTAATCCCACTAACCTTATCACAAAGCTGACCTTCGGGGTCAAGAGACAGAGGTAGGTTAGGGGTATATTGTATGATTTTTTACGACAACAGATGACGACAGAGCTCATTTTTCACAAGACCGGTCAGACACATGTCTGTCTACTCCTGAGGGGAATGGGACTCTGGAGACACATTGATTGCCTCATTATAATTTTTAGCCACATTTCCGACAAGCTTGCTATGATGATGATTTGGCTATTTATGTGGCGACTAAGGAATTACGGACTGGAGAGCAGGGTAAGTATCACATGATATTCTCCTTGTACCACTAGAGGCCACATTGCAGACGACGAGGGTATCGCACGGTGATATATGTATCAGCGACTTGACTGACCATGAATACGTGACCATGGTGAGTAGTACAATGATGTCAACCAACGGTTATGGTCATCACCTTTAGTAGTCCTCGATAACCACAACTATAATAAGAGATCTTGACTAGAACTGGTCCGTCACCCCAACTTTTGACTTTTCCCAGCTTTAATCCCAGCTTATCCCATTACAGTCACTTTAGTACACATTAAGGCAAGAATAACGCATGTATTTTCGGATGATTTGATAAAGAGTCATTCTGAAATCACCGGAAACATCAGTCAATCATCGTTTGTTCTCTATGTTTCTAAAGATCCCTCTAAAATTTTATTTTTTTCGTTTTCTTAACATGCAATTGTACTGTAGGAACTAATATAATTTGTCCAGCAAAAATTTGTGCAAGTCTCCAGTGCGAATTTGTTCTTGATTCTACGTATGTAGTTCATAGCATTTAATCTGGTCAGAAGTTAGAGAAGGTGAATTGTCATCACAATCGCAACTAACAAACGACTCATCGTTATCATGTCGACTCATTTCTACATGATGAGGGATGAATCTGATCATATACCTGTATCAAAAACACACCCATAACCGTCAATATGTTTATGAGCACTCCAACAAATAGTGGCCCCATTCCCTGAGCACTGCTTCTCACTGCAGCAATGTAGATGCATATGTGTTAGATGTTCGAGGGAATTCAGGAGGTGTATTTCAATCTACAGTTGAGATCACATGGTTGTCTATTAGTGAGAAACTTGCGATTAATATGGTTAATGAGAATGGAGAAGCAACTTCACTACAACTGTTGGACAGTTTTCATGGGTATTACAACGTTTGGAAATTGGCTAGTTCAAGCAGCATATTGACTTAAGAATGGATATGGGCTTATTCTGACGGTGGCGAACTACTTATCCGTCCTAGATGCAGGCATTAATTAAGTTGGAATTGTTACCAATGTGTCAATTAACGATGCATAACCTTTGGCCCCTCCTTCCTTCCTTTTATTGGATACGAATCCTCCATAGTTTAATGTTGTAAAGACAAGAACGGACCCAGCTATGTGCCCCCAAATTAATTTGACTCATTCACAATTGAAAAAGTTATACTTAATTTTGTGCTTCATTTTTTATGCTAATTTAATTTAAACAAATATGATGTAAAAAAGGGTCATAGCTGTTTTTTTATTTTGCTCTCTACCTGTCAAGCTTTAATCCATTTCTGCTCCTTTCACTTCACACAGTGTCATCAATAATGTAGCGACACTGTGATGGTAATCATCGTTTGCTGTGTTGAATTAACACCACTGGGCAAAAATCGTACTCAGATTGAATGATTAATATGACAGCGTGATAATAATTGATGCTGAGATATTCAAAATATTAGTGGTGTACGTTTTACATTTGATGTGGTATATATCATACCTCCGGTACATATATGTTAAGGCGACTTTACACATGGAAATCGTTTACATATGACATAGCAGTGTGGAAACGGCTCCTACTTTCAATGTTACCTTTATCAATCTGACGGGGTCGCTGCAAAATATCCGAAGATTTTGCATGTGAAAGGTAATTGTGGTGCAGTATGTTAATGACCGCACTGCTTTGTCAAATATGTAAATTATTCGCAAAATTGTCCTTACATATATGTTAGGATGTACCCCAACACGCTCCTGCAATTTGGCCGCGTGTATGATGTTATGAAATAAATTGGAAGTATGAGAATTAGTATGGATGTGTTCGACGTATGAAATGTATTCGTTGTTGCCTGTGATCCAAAGTCATGATTTTGAATGTATTCACAAAAGCGACAAAATTTGGGGCGTTGGAGTGGTTTTGTCTAACCATCAGAATGCATGATGTCTGTAAGGTAGTCTTGAATGATGATGTTGTTGTGTTACATCCGATCCTTATGAAAAAGTATCGGTTATGGACATGTTTAGTCAATTTAGAGGATGATATACAACCATATGTTTCAAGGAGGATGGCGCCTTTGCTTTCTTGGTTTATGATGGAAGATTGATGTGTAATCCTTGAGCATCAAGGACCTGTCCTACTCATAATAATAATATCTTAGTAAATTATCACAGAAATTAACTAGACAGAGTGATAGACCATGTCTTTTTAAGTACCGCATATGCAGCAATCCTGCTCTGGGCAGGTGTTGAGAAAACGTATCAATCAACCTATAAGTAATGATGGAAAAAAGTGCAAAACAGAGCACGAGAAAGACAGAATACAAGCTACAAACCCATACAATAATAGTAAGTGCGAGATAATGGTGTCGTTACCAAAAGTCATAGAGTATATTGAATGGCCTTTACAGTCTGAATGAGTGACATAGAATGTGAAAACGAACCAGTGAATTGTGTTGAGGGTGTGTGCTGTGATCATAAAGGTATGTGAATTGTACTTTTCAAGTTGAATTTACCATATTCATTTTTATCTGGATTTTCAACTCTGGTTGTGAGAAAAGTGACTGGTGGATATCTCGACAAGCTCTACATGAGAGATATAGTACTTGTGCTACTGTGTGGTCAAAAGTGAGAGATTGGACTTCATTAAGGGGTTTTCTTTCTGTTGTGTCTCTCATTGTTAACCAATAATCTATGGCTGTAGGAGCCGATGTAGCTGTAGATGATTCCTTGTGGATCTCTTTGTTCTTGATATAGTTGGTGTTAGTCATCAATCTGAAGGATGATATCATGTGCCTCTATGTACTCATGGTATGATGGGTGATATGGAGATTAATTATTATGGGCAGGGGGTATGTGATGTGATTGATTGTGTTGATGAATGGCTCTCACGTAATGTTCTTGATCTTCATGTGTTATGTGATTATTGATGGTGAATGAGTGTGCATTGTATGTGATCAGGGAGATAATGAAGTCTTCTATATCATCGTGTCATTCGTATGGATTCCAGTTTCAATCTTCAAAGGTGAGTTCCTAATTGATATGAATATTTTTGCAGCCGCAGTTTGAACTTGTGTTATAATGATTGCAGGTATTGAGCGCTCTTATCAAGACTGTCTCTTGATAATTGCATTTATTTCGAGACTGTATAATTTTTAGGTGCCTTGTACATTACCTCTAGGGCCTTCTCCTATTACTGCTACAGTGCATTCCTGCATTGTATTTAGTGAGTCTGGTTCATTTGTAACTTCACAGTAAGCTCTGAATTTCAGTTTGCAATTTTTCTTCAATCTATGCATGATTTTATCAACATCTCTCGTGAGAAATAGGAAGAGGGCACTCCTTTCTTGATGGGGAATGCATTAAGGCACAGGTTAGCATTGCTGATGAGATCAATGAGGAGGCGGTTTGGTATGGAGGAGTAGAGTAAGACATGATACAAGACAAGAAATAACTCTTTAGTTGTTCAATTTGCACGTTCGATCATTCCTACATGATCTTTTGCAGCAGTGGTATTAAGATATGGAGTATTGTGGAAGAACTAGTCCATCTCTGACTCTGCTAGGATACGTTGTATGATGAACTTATTTTGGGTGTATATGCTGATTGCTCATCTATCACTCTTGTTTAAAAGAGATGGTGTGCCGCCCGACAAGTTCTTGACGGCTCAAAAGAGCGAGTGTTCGTTCAGTTTAAATGAAAATGAACGAGACGAACTGCTACTTGAAAATGACCGAACCTTACTCATATGGTCTCAAGCTGCTGAAGGCTGTATCCGAGAGATTGAGAGGGGAGCAACCCCAAAACATTTTCAGATCAGATGTCCAAAGTCCTTTCGGACCACTGCATCGAACTTCAAGCGCTGATACGCGCCCACTCGACCCATGATATCTTATTCACAGCAGAGAAGGTACTAGAGACAATCATGAAAGGACAACCGCTGACATCAGCGCCATCTGCGAGTTCTGATGGTTTGACTGGGTTATGTTCCTCGAACCTGATACACTTAAATTACCCAACAACAAATGCACATTAGGCCGATATCTTGGTCCTGTCATAGATGTTGGCAGCAGTGCCATTGCTCTCAAAAAATCATAAGGAAAATGGTCAGTTCGTGTGCCGGTCTATGCTCCATCACTTGACACCTGATGAAGATCACAATCCTAAAAATGCAGCACTGAAACTGCAATTTATTAGACAGCAAGAATGGTGATGAGTTCAAGCATATCAGATTGTAGAAATGAATAAATTTGTCAAACCACAGTTGTAGATAAGTAATGTGACAGAAGTCTGACTTTTTTCTACTAATGTAAAGAAAGGATAAAGAATTTATACCTACAGGATTGTTGAGACTGGTACCCATCAAACTCGATTTAAAGTGACCATGCATGTCATTTTCTCCTTTTATTGTATGATAAAAAGTAACATCTTACGATCGGGAGTAGCGTAAAGTTAAATTTTACACAAAAGCACAGTATTAATTTACCTATAGTAATTCATACCAGATGTACTGAGAAATTCAATTGCCCATGAGAAAAAGGCGCAAACATTAGCAGTAGCAGAGATGAATAAAGAAAATACTGAAGCTGATTACATGAGAATGAAAAATAGAGCTAGTTAGAATTTTTTTTTCAAAGTGAGCTGCGGAAAAGACAGTGAAAAAAGACAGCGCACTAAAGGAAAAATCATTAAAACCATCACACGTAGAAATAAGTACTAAGACTCGTAGGAATTTTGTTGACAGGCTGTGGTGACAGTGAGTTGAGGAAAGAGATGAACAAATGAATCCGATGGAGCAAACATTGAGGAGGAAAACCAAAAGACTGAGAGCAGTAAACAACTCTGATGTAGATAGGTCTACTGAAAATATATTTCTGAACAAGCCAAAAGGATTGTCTAGCAGGAGTCTAAAGCAGGTAAAGGAATTGTCAGTAGCAAACTTGAACACTAAAAAAAGGCAGATCTGAGAAGAAAGGTGGACAAGGTATAAAAGAAGTCCAATTTTACAAGCATAAGGCTATGGTTGATTTTACCATAAGAGTTCGCAAAACTTCATATGAGCATGAGAGTAAAGGACAAAAGAACAGGAGCAACCTTTTGGATAAACTGGCAAAGGTGATAAGGATCATTAGGAAGGTGGCAGATATGAATACGCTATCCATCACAAGAAAAGGAATAGGGAGTCCTGCGATCACACACAGAATCACAATGCCTATTCATGCAAGAGAGGCCAGAAAATATTTTCCCGTTTATAACGCGACCAACACATTCCTTTTCATCAAAGGCATTAAAATTATCAAAGGATCCGCTATTTTAGCTAGATCTATTGAGATAGCAGAACTGTTAAAAATATCAGAAGAAGATTTTAAGAATGAAGATATTCAGTTAAAAATTAAGTCATTACAGAAACTTGATTTTAGTTGTGGTAGGAATACAAAAAGAAATACATGCTAGTGCAGTGAGACAGATATGACAGCAGCTTTAAGTGAATTGACAAGAGGTATTCTGCCAGAATTTGCAGTTGTACAAGGATGCCCACCAGGTATGCCATAGGATGAAAATGAATTTGAGAAAAGGAGAGCAGGTCTAGGTAAAGATAAGTTGACCATCAAAGGTCATGTTAGTGTAAAACAGGAAGTGAGGCTGAGCAACTTACTTGACATGGCAAAAAACAAGAGATTTGGAAGCAAATCTGAGGAAATACACCTTTTCACTGAAGGTTCCCGCTGAAGAAGATTCAGAAGGGAAAAAGAAAGCTATGTTAGGAAGATCAACATTCATAAAATGTGCATGAGGCACATGGGTTCCATCAGAGTTCCTGGATTATTAGAGGTCAATAATGCGGTGACTTTATGGTTTTCACCTCACTCAGAAGGAAACAGTAAGGTTGAGAAAGACTTGCAGTTAAAGACGCTATGGATGATCTAGAAATTGAGATAATAGAAATGATTGTCACCCACGACAAGAAGAGAGCTGTTAAACTAACACCAAATACAAGAAGGTCTGGCAGTGTGTATCAAAAGATCATGCTGGAAATCAAGTTGCGTTTTTCAAAGCTCTGACAAAGATATCAAAAGTTAAGTGGGTCAGTTTATTAAATGCCCTGCAGCTCAAATCTTCTATAAATTCGAAATTGGAGCAGAAGTAAGTGATGTTAAGAAGCTATTGAAAGGAGCATTCTTATCAGAACGGACTGCACTAATCAATCACACCATATAAAGTCAAACGCTGGCTTTGCCAAAACTGAGGAACATACATCTCTAGCAAATGTGTTAAAAGATCTTGGAGAAGATCCTTTGGGACTAATGGAGGACAAATTGAACTTAATGCAGGAGGGTTTGGAGATGAGACACTAACATTAGGGGAAATAAAACCTGGAGATTTTGACTCATTTAGTATTAACTCAGAACTATCAATTTCAGATAACAAATCACATTATACTGGAAAATCTAAGGGCCATTCAATCTACAGTGTTGATTGCTACAAAGGAGATTCTGAAGACGAAGATGAAACAGTTGGCATAGGCAGAATTTTGTTAGGCAACCTTAATCTAGTTAATGATACTAGTCTCGAGCCAGGACAGACAAAGATATGTCACTTTTGGATAAATAAGTGACACCAAACTAGAAACTGGATTGGACAAAAAGCAAGTAAACCTAAAAACGCTACTGAAAGAGAATATCTGGACAAGAGTGAAAAGCATTTAGCTAAAGTAGAGACACTGAACAGGATCACAGGGAAAGGCTGAATTTAGAGGGCAGTACTTAGTTGAAGAAAGAGACTCTACAAGAAGCCAACATCTTCATTAAGAATCTGGCTGATTTAGTTGAGGGAAAGGCTCTGAATATATTTTGTGTGATCAAGATCATGATGCTGGGCATAAACATTGAAAAAACATACAATCTAGTAGAGAACAAACTAAGACCGCTATGGGATCTACTCCAGTTAGGAAGTGGTAGTGATCCTGATGTAAGAATGCTCTTTCTAGGGGATTGTTTCCAGGAGATACTTAGGAGGAAAAAAGGGGACTGGTAAGAGCTTGAATTTGGAACAAAAACCTAATTCAGGATAGTGACTGATGAGTAGAGGCATGAAGCACTCCTCTATCTTTAAAACTGACTATGAAGGCAGAGACACAGGGGGTCAGACAGAACTGGTTGGGGACAAATAGATATCAAACAAAAACTAACAAATAATTAAAAGTACTATATATCATAGAAGAAAAAGTAGATTGAGAGACATTAACAGTAGCATTCCAGATTACTCAGAGTACCAAAGTAAAGTAAGGTTAATTGTTCAAGAAAGATAAAGTTTAGGCATAAAAAATCCAGTTTAGACCAAAGGATTAGTGTGGGCAAAGGAACCCCAGTTATGACAACAAATTCTGGTATAAACAACTAGAAGTTGAGTTTACAGAAAGATCGCAGGGGCCCTTTGATAATAAAGTGGGATCAACTCCAGATAAAGAAGGACAAATCAGTTAATGATGTGTCAGATGGGAGGATGCACACAAGATATCACGAGAGTACTCAACATTCATCAAGTGGAAGAGCTCTGTGAAAAATACAAAACTTATGGATTGAATGGCAAAACTGATGAAGAGGAAGTGGCTGAGGTTATTTTATTCGATTGAGAAGCTGATGCAAATTTAGCGGCTGAGGTCAATTTGATGAAGATGCAATGGCTGAGATTCTTTAGTTCAACGGGCTGATGTAGATCTAGATGCTGAGGTCAATGGATTTGATAGAGAAACTTATAGAGGTGCAGTGGCTGAGGTTCTGGGTTTCTATGGTGAAGCCATTGGAAATGTAGCGGCTGAGGTCAATTCAATGGATAAGCTGATGGAAAAGTAGTGGCTGAGGTTGATGGATGTGGAGGAGAAACAGATAAAGATGCAGTGGCTGAATTTCTGTAAATGAATGGAGAAGCCGATGGAAATTTAGTGGCTGAGGCCAATTCCATGTAGAAGTCGATGGAAATAAAGTTGTTGAGGATGATGGATTCAATGGAGAAGCTGATAAAGAAAAAGTGGTTGAGGTTCTTAAATTTGATGGAGAAGCTGAGGGAGAAGAAGTGGCTTAGGTGTTGGAATTCGATGGTGGAGCTGATGAAGATGCAGAGGCTGATAGTCTTGAATTTGATGGAGAAATCAATAGAGATGAATAGGCTAAGGTTGATGGATTGACTGAGAATCAGTGGCTGAGATCAGATTTGATGGAGATACAATGGATGAGGTCAATTGAATTGATGAAGATGCAGTGGCTTAGAGTGCAATTGATGGAGCTGCAATGATGGAGATTTTTGAACATGGTAGATAAGCTAATGAAGATGCAATGGCTAAGATTCATTGATTCAATTGAGATGCAATGAATGATGTCATTGGATTTGGTGGCACTGCAGAGACATTTGCTGTTGGATTCAATGGATAGGCAATGTATGAGGTGGTGGTGGTTGCTGCTACTGTATGAGCATGGGTCAAGATTTTTTAGGAAAGAAAAATAAGATAAGTGTGATGATGTAGTTGGAAAACTAATCTAGGAAGTTGTAAACTGGGGGCGGACTGTGGTCAGCAGTCCTGGTC
>JALLAW010000993.1:0-10464 GCA_036939535.1 Cyclotella kingstonii | reverse complement strand
TCGAGCGGGAAAGGGAGTGTTAAAGTAGAGGAGGAACTACATACTATGTATGGTACTATACATTAGTACTTTAAACTGACTGCCGATTGTGCATGCACAAGCGAGGCGCGAAGCGCACAAGCTTGTATAAAATATAGGAGTACTATAGTACTCCTAGAATACTATAGTTTTCACTGGGACGGAGAAGTATACCTAGTAGAGTGTACCTTTTTGTCTCAAGCACTAGTCTTCGTCGTCGCCAAGATCCGTCGGATTGAAATAATAGATTTCAGATTCGCATCATTTCCTACTTGTGTCTCCAATCTACCCCAATCAACCATGCTGTCCTTGAGCAGTCTGAATCCGCATCGTCTGTCCATTTCCCGCGGCCTGTCTACAGTAGCAGCAACAATTGCGTCTGCAGAGTCATCGTCATTGCCGGTGAGTCTCATTCACTGCTGTCCATTGGAATCGTTAATTATCAATAGAGTCGTCGTCTCGTTATCTCAGCCAGCCTCACTTAATTTCCAACTTTTCAGAGCCACATTCTCCATGCTGCTGCGCCCACTGTGTCCACCATGGGCAACGGCGTCACGGTCTGCTCACTGTTTGAATGCTCCGACAACAACAGGTGAGTCGAATAGGTCATCTGTCTCCCTCTCGCCGTCTGTCCGCCTCACGCCTTAAGTATCCTCAGCGTCCCACAACACGTTACCGTGCGCATCAAGGGCGTCGGCTCACGACATGACTCGGTCGGAGGTGAATCGGCATTGCTCGCTGCCACGTTGTCCAACGGCGCCGCTGGCCGGGAACACATGTCTTTCTCTGGTCTGGCAGTCGTTGCAGCGCCGACGGAGGGATTGGAGTCTCTCAAGGCCCATCTCATGGCTAAGGTCCGTCAGGGATCTTATGACTCTCAGATGCTCGACCATGTTCATGGAACGGCGTTTCAGGGGTCATCGTTGGCCAACCACTTGGAGGGAACGGTTGACTCGATTCCCGGAATTACCTACCAAGACTTGGCATCTCTGGTCGACAAGGTAAAGGGACAAGATATTTGTGTGGTTGGAACTGGCAGTGGAACGCATGACCAGTTAGTCGAACAAGTGCACAAGGTTTTGGGAGAAATCCCCACCGGAGGTGCCAGTAAGCAACTATCGACTAGTGTTGCGAGCAAGGCTGTCTTTGTGGGCAGTGATGTCCGGTGAGTGTTCCAGTGACACGCTTACAGAGATAACAATAGAAAGAGAGAAACAGAGAAAGAAGTTCCCTCACATTTTCTCTCCCTTTCCATTCGTTTAGAATTCGATACGACTCCCACAAGACCGCCACTGTCGCACTCGGTTTCGAAGGTGCCTCCTGGACCGACCCCAAGGCTATGCCTTTGGCTCTCATGACCACACTGCTTGGCTCCTACACAACCTCCAGTGGACTGGGTAAACACGTTAGTCCGAAAATGTGCCAGGAAGTAGCCTCCAATAACCTTGCCTCCTCCATCTCCGCCTTTCATTTAAGCTACTCGGACACAGGACTATTTGGAATGGTTGCCACTGCCCCCGACAATATGCTAGATGATCTCTTCTGGTTCGTCATGCCCAACTTTGTTCGACTTGCTCATGGTGTTAGTGACCAAGAGTTGGCACGGGCCAAACTTTTGCTAAAGACTCAAGTTCTGTCTCATTATGATGGAAATATTGTAATGGCAGAGGAGATGGCTCGTCAGATCCAGACGATTGGAAGAGTCATGCCTCTGGCTGAGGCGTTACTGAGAGTGGAGGCACTCACTGTAGAGGATGTTAAGGCAGCAGCGAAGGATGTTATTGAGGATCAGGATCATGCTCTCGCGGCGATTGGGGGAATTCATGAGTTGCCGGATTACAATTGGATCCGACGTCATTCGTACATGTTGAGATATTGAGAGGGACGAAGATATGCACCGTATTTAGTCAGAGTTTGCGTGGTAATGCAATGAAAACAATGTGTTTTGCAAAGTTGGTATCCATAGTTTCTTCCATCAGAAAATAAATCTAGTTTATTACAACTATTTGGTGTAGTATCTATCATGGGAATAGTCTCGCTCGGATAAGGTCCTTCTGTTGTCTGAGAGGAGCTTGTATTTCTTCTGTCCGAAAAAAGGTGACCCAAGAAGTAAGTTGGGGTAATGCCATAGAAAAGACATTGCTGATTTTCGTTTCTTTGGATGTTTGTACCACTGTAGAGAAATTGTAATAGGTTAATAATTGCTTAGAGAGTCACAACAACTGAGAATGAGGATATGAATCATTTCTAGTGGAATACTTTCATTAATTCAAACACAACAGAACTGTGAATATTCTGTCAGAGTGTCATATTAGTAGTGGTCTAGTTTTAATTGTTGCCATTCATTTGTCACCAATTGGTGGGTTGAAAGTTGTTTAAGCTTTTCATGCAATTAGGATGTTTTAACATTTTCTCATGTATCACTAGTATCAATTTCTTCCTCACATGTGCAAACATTTTTCTTGCACAACTTACTCTACAACAAACTAATGTGAGACAAAGATTTTTATACTGAAGTGTGTGAAATGATACAAATGTGCAAATTACTATTAAAGATCAAATTGATAAGAATGGTGACTGCCCTAAGCAATCAAATAAAATGATTCTCCAGAGTGACAAATTGTTTGTACCAGATTTCATAGTCGATGGCTTGCATCCTCCACCTTCTGATGATGCATATTATTTGCTATAGTTCTTTCATTCCTTGAGTTCTTATTGGATTCCCCCAGATTCTGGTGCTTTCCTCTGTTGACAGCAAATCTTTCATTATGGGCATCCTTGAAACAGTAGGAATGTTTGAGTTACCAGTTGTAGATGAAGGCATTCTAATCCTAAGGTATTGTTGGTAACTAATGGTGGTTACTACAATTTTGTAGCTACATCTATGTGACAATGGTCTGGTGAGGCAAAATGAGAGACTACTGGAGTAGGGAGAAGGTCAGGACAATGGTCTCAGTGTTTGTGGGTTTGGAGGAGAGGAATCAATGGCCAGAGCAATGATGGTGTGATGTCAACATACATATTGTAGAGTGCAATGTCACAACACATGCAACAGAGCCACGCTAAGGTGTGACCCAAGGCCCATGGGAACATTGTGTCCTGAATGGCAATGCGCTCCTGTCACCAAGGTAGTTAGATTGTGGGACATGAACAGAAGGCATCCTGTAGTCCAAGCAAACTTCAAACCTTGTAGAGGTTATGTAAGTGCATCTGCAATCATGAATTGTGCTCTGATGTATTTGAGAGCAATGGCAGAAGAAGTGATAATGTCTGTTATGTATGCAATGAGTGCTATACTAGATTCTCTCTCTCTCTCTCTAGCAGTACTTCTGTTATTATAGTTTTCAGAGAACTGATCTTGCCAATCAGACAAACTTTCCAGAAGGAAATCAGAGTTTTGTCTAGGTGCTACATGGTAAGTCTATCTCTCTGTTCTTAATAATTTCTCTGTGGTACTATGGCATGAGTGGTTTTAGGGCCTTTCTCTAAAAAGTATTTTTGGTCTGATCTGACTGAAAAGTAGGATCTCTACTCCCAAGTTGGAGTCTTATCCTACCAAACAAGGTCAGATGTGATATTTTGAGGATCTGGTAGGACCAAGGTCAGCCAAAACTTTCTGAGAACTATCAGCAAACTTTCGTACAAAGTGAATAAAACCTTTGCAAATTGTTTGAGCAATGTTAACTAGTATTATGTTATATATAGTCTTACATAGTCACATAATTGTTACTAGTACTTCATATATTATAAATTAATTATGACAGAAGACCTCAATCCATCACTGATTTTCCTACCAGACACTGTTGTATTTGCCTTCAACATTGAGGTAGAGGTAGAGATACCACCACTCAGTGATATTGATTGGTTCAATGCTGAGATCATTGATGGACAACTCTTTATTAAGGGCTTTGGGGCATCAAACATCATGTCAAAAGATCTATGTAAGTTATGCAGTCTTCTAAAGTTCAGAGGAGTCAAGAATGTGTCCAAAGATGGCATGATGACAAAACTTAAGGACAGTTTCTAGAAGTATGTCCTCCTTTCTCAGGAGGTCAATTCTACTGTCCACCCCACAAGGATGGAACTCCAGTGCACATTCCCTATGTGAAACTGACAAGCTCTCCACCAAGCCTAACAAACTTTGTGATGCAGCTAACCATTATCAATTGAGTTCTGATCAGTCTGGCAATGATCAATACTACTGAAAGGAAGTGTGTCAGGCATTTCAAGAACCAACATTAGCCATGACACCCTTCTTTTCCAGGAAGATGATGTCTTTGCTTCTCTTGAGCTAGAAATAACAATGATTATCAATCACTCTTGGTGAACATTGCATTCAATGTAAAACTCATTGATTGCAGACTAAATTTACCTTGTAAGTAACACACATCCAACTTTTACACCTTTTGCAATGGCAAATAAGATTTGTATTGCCTCTGAAACACCTTCATCTTGGTCCTGACCTGACAAGAACATTTGAGGCTGATTTTCCCAGTGACACTTTCATTGAAAAGGACAATTTGTCCAAGCGTCTTATTCAAAGTCAAGAACCAGATGATAATTACTCAAAACAAAGGAAGAAGACAACTGAAGCAACATTGACTGTTGCCAATGCAATTTGGGACATAAGTGCATTCTCTCAACATGCAACGTTTGTGGAAAGAAGAAATGAACTGCTTAAGTAATCTGAGCAGCGTCACCAGAAAGAAAAAGATTGGAAAGAATGTGACTATCTAATCAGTGAGTGGGAACGAATTTGAGAGACTATCTCTTGAATTCAAAAAGATTTGAAGGAGGAAAGAGCCAAGAACTACAGATGGACATTAATGTGTTATCAAAGAAAACGCATACCATTGGTGAAAAATTGGTCTGTTATAATTCATTCTTATTGAATAGTTGGTGTTTGCCTTTTATAGCTTTCATTTTGAACTTTTGTTGGCTTTTATTGGTAAACATCTATAAAATGATGCCAATATTATGAAAATTTTCATTCAATAATCGCTGTTGTTTCATATTTCTAATAAAACATGAGTAACAATAATATAACTAGTGCAAATAGTTTGAATAAATACAAATATTTTTGTTCAAATCAAGACGTTTATAGTGGTCAGCATAAAACCTGCGTAAATATAGCATTTTAGTATGTATAGTTTTGCAGTTTCTTAACCATTATTGAGCGTCTGAGTGACTCATCCGCTGACAATCGTACATTTATCAAGCGTTTGCCTGACTCATGTACTGTATGCCGCTCACTTATCAAGTACTTGCTTTATTCATTTAAACTATATTTTTTTCATAAAAACAGTTTAATATTCAGTAAGAAGGCCTTAAAATGGAGGATATTATGAAGAATATTTTGGAACAATAGAGAGATTGGTTTAGAAAAAAAGGCAGAAATTTACCAGAGTTACTCGCCTACCTAGTTTAAATACAGTGCAGGTTTTACTGGTACAAGAAGTGCTCTGACCAAGTAGTAACAATTTTACTAAATGCATTCAAAATGTTGATTAACACAGTCTTATTTCATTCAAAATAGCTAGAAACCAGCAATCAAATTCATGTCATAATCATCCACACAGTTATTTATTGCATTACTTTTTGAAAGGTTGCCAACATGTTAGACAAAAAAAATTATTGGACCTGCATCATGCCTAGCACACTTTGGTACTATAATGTCAATCTCATTCAAGTCATTAAGAGTGAAAGGAGATACCACAATAAATATTTTCTCATATTTGTTACATGTATCTGAGTTATCCTTATTGTAAATTGGCATATCCTTGGCGAGACGTAGTTTTATAGCCAGCATTTGAAATAAAAACTTAAATTGGAGGAAGTTTCACAGTTTATACAGATACATAATCATCAGACTGTTGCCCAGTTATACTAGTTGAGCCTACTGTGCTTCAAACATATTTGTGACTTCCTAACCCACTAATGGATTTGCTAGAAACACAGGATACTACTAGTTCCCCTAGATCCTAAAACAACTTGACCTCTTTGGGAAGAAGTCAATGCCACACTGACTGTTCGTCTCTGATTGACTCATTGAATTAAATTTGAGCCGCTCATTACAGCAAAGTTAAACCTTTGGTTGAAAGGTGACGAGTCTCCTTGTATAATACTATAATTATTTAGAAATTACGAAAGAAAATCAAAAAATTGAATTCAATCTTGCAGCTTCTCATCACTGTAGATAGTTAGAGGCGAAATTTGGTTATAAAGACAATAGAAACAATATGACACTGACGTGCAAATCTGAAGACCTCACGCTGTCATGCGGACAATGACTTCATTATGAGGAGAATCACCGAGAGCTCATTCGAGCACATAACCACTAGAACAAGGAAAGTTCCGTAAACATTATAGATGAGTTGGCAGTTGACAGGAACGGCCGTGATTCTAGGCTTAGTTATTATTGTTGAAGACAATTACCAATCTAGATTGCTAATCGATTAACCCGCTAACGAATTCATTATGATACTTAATTTCTATATGCATTTTTTCTCTTGCCAATTGTCATATCAATGGCTTCTCTAGTGCACCAGTGAATGGCACCATAAGTGTACATAGGTATCTTCAGTATCTTGACTAAGAGATCTGAATAAGAGTCTTTAAGTGAGAGGCACTCCCAGAGAGAACTAGTTTTGTGACTTTGAAAGAAGAGGGTTGTCAACCCGTAGTTACTCTCTACGATAGGAGAGGTGGGTTGACAACCAATCACCTCCCTCTATAATAGGACTATTTATGGTACCAATAGCCTCCTACAATAGGAAGAAACCATAATCACTCTCTACAATAAGACGACATATGGTATCAGCAACCTGCTACAATAGGAAGAGTAGAGGAAGGTTGCTAAGACGCGAACTCCTATCATAGATATAATCTAACATAGATGATTCAACTCGCTCAACAGGACAGAAGTAATTTGACACGTCATCAATACGATCAGCCAAATGAAACTGAATATTAATGAAAGCAGGGATACCAAACTTCAAATAAGTAGTACCAGATCTACAAAAAGTACGAATCTTTTTGAATTCATTTGATTCAATGAGGAAGAATCACGAGAAGTGGCACCATCACGACGAATTTCAAATAGTTTGATATCTTTTAGAAACTCTTTGACATGAGCACTTTAAGTAGGGTTTCCAGAGTTGGCTATGTCATTCCAAGGGTGTACAGGAAGAAGAATATCGACAGTGCTTTCTTGTCCTACCCAAGGTTCAATTTGGGACTAATACCTGGTGTAGGACTCGCGTTACCGTATACCTTGAATCTCATAAAATCGACAATATCAGCAGATTTATGGTGATCAACTCATCTTGAGTACATTCATTTCACGAGAGTATTTCATATGGTAAATAAAAGACATGATCGCATCAAGCTTACGCTCATGTACCTTATTGTTGAAAACTTTTCTCGACATTGTTGAATGAGTATTGTTGCAGTGGTGGGTGGTTATGAAGTTCTCTTGTGTTTGGTTCGGGTGTAGATCTGAGGAAACAGATCTGGGTCCTCCGACTTACGAATCAAGCAAGAGAAAAGGGCTGCATGTTCTTCACCTGAATAGTGATGAAATGAAATTATTTATGTAACAGAGTTGCAATCCAACTGGAAATGTGCATAGCACAAAGATTTCGTAAAATTGGAGAGCTTCCAAATTTAATTTTGTGTGCAAATGACAATTGGGGAGATGTACTCAAAACCTACTTGCGTAAGTGCTTATATGCCTACCTGACATTCCTAAAATACAAAATTCACATTGCAAAACCACTCGTTCCGCCTTCGATCATCAGCACTCACCATGACAACATCATGAGATATTATATGTGATACATTGCGATGGCTATCAAGATGAGAGGGCGGAAAAGGGAGGAAAGTAGACCATACAAGCGCCCTCACTCTTGGTATCAGAAGCGCTTCCATCGCTCGCTTCATGATAATGAGGGGCAAATTCGGCAACAGCGCATTCCACGCGCATTGCTCCTGGATCCTGACTAAACTGCAGGGAGGCTTTCGTATTCATACAACATCAAGCGTTAACCACCCTAGCTGGCCTTGATCATAAATGTTTCAATACCTGCTGCCAATATTCCAACCAATTTTCGATTCTCGAACAACTTTTGGATCATATCAGTTGACGATAGTTTTATCAAAACATCAACCAAGAGGAGAAAGCTTAAATAAACTGCAACAGATTGTTTGGGGCTGGTGTTGGTCAGGATGTGGACGGGGGGATTCTTATTTTCCTTGCAAATGGAGTTCGACCATGGCTAACCTAAGAATGTATTTTCGCTTTGATCAAGCTATTATTGTTGAGGTGTTGCGCTATGATCCAATAGAAAAGAATGCAATTCCTTCTCCAGAGATGGTACCGGAATGTAAAACTGCAATATCAGTAAAATATCCAATTAGTCATCATGTTTGGACAACAATGGATGGTCTCAAGATGCCAATCGAGAGATTAGGTTTAAGCACAGTGCAATCATATTTTATAATGCTTGGAAACAGGGTCATTTTGTCAATTCTGTTTTCTGCTTCTGCCTTGATAGCACAGTCCTAATCGCCTTTATAAATATGCCTAGTGCCACACAAAGCAGTAGAATTGCTGACAGGGGGTGAAATGTATGATGAACTGCAGAGATTATAATGATAAGACTAGAGTGATATACAGCATGGATTCAGCATTTAGAATGAGAAGTGAACCAAACATATTAAGATTCTCACATGACAAAATACTGGGAGAGGGGGCAAATTAAAAAGAAAAAAGATTAGATATCCAACGGAAATGTCTACAGTAGGCTTAGTCATATGATGAAGGTTTTGAAACGTCCTCAGAATTGCTGACACAGTGCAATATTTTTTCATATTGAACAACAAGAGCTTCTTGACTGCTTTTGAGTGTTCAGGATTCAGAGCACGCTTATCATCAAGGATGTCCAAGAAACAAAAGTCCTTGCCTACCGCCATGTGGGCCACTTCTGGATGGCATGTTCGTAGGGATCTGTGATATGAAGGGTTGTCAGCAATGGAAGTCTGAGATTTTGATGCTGCTGTGGATCAACCTCAAAAGGATCCAATATGCAATTTCTTTTGAGATCATCTCTGCTCTCCAAAGAGAGGGTGAGGGCTCTTCATAAAATCAGTATCAAATGAACAGCTAGAGAATTTTTCACTGCCTTGCCCAGTTCTGAAAATTCATATGATACCTACCCAGAATTTCAACAAAGGGGTTCTTCTGAAAGACCATAACTCAGCCAATATTTGGCTGGTATGATTAATCTTTTTGTATTAGAAACCTAATGTAATGCACTTTTATATGTCAGTATGTCATTTGACTTGATTCAAAAGTATGATGTGGCTTGTGGTTGAATTCAAAATTTAGGCTACAAATGGATAGTTATCTTCTTAAATAACTGTTTTCTAGCATGTACTACTACTACAGTCTCGGATCACTTTCATTACAACGTTCATTGAAAAAGTAAGTATACTTCTATTTGTGGCTCATTTTTATATGACTGATATTGATGAAATTATAGCCATGTAAAAACATTGGATTCACCAAGTAACAGAGTAAGTGGTACCTACTTCATTTTTGAAACAATGTTGGGTCAAGTTACACATGTCGCTGACACACAAGAATGACATACCCTAATTATAATGTTTACTTCAAAAAATGTTGGCGACATGTCGCAAAATTGTACAAAGTAAAATTTGACTTGACAAAAATTATGCAAACATTAAGAAACATTTCTGTGCATCACTAAAAAGTACCTGTTGTCTATAGGCCTTACTAGAATATGTGATGTATTTGAATATTTTGTATGTGCCAAATTACATTTGACAATTGCTCACACTTTTTTACAGAAGACCATCGTTACAACATGGGTAACAAGTTATCTCACTTACCATGGTGTGAAGTCACAGTAGCCGTTGCTATAGTCATTGATAATCTTGAGAACTCCAAAAACAGGAAGCTCGATGAAAATATTAGTGAAAAATCACAAAATCGGAAGAGGAATCGTCTATTCGCACCAGAGGCCATTGATTACCTCTCGGAATATGACTTCGTCTAATTTTTCGCATGAAGCGCTCTAGTTTCACCAAGCTTTTAGAAAAATCTCTTCATTTCTTCATTCAACTGACGAAGAAATGGTTAGGAGCTCTTCAGGAACAAATATTACAAAAAACAAGCTATATTGCACTCTCCACTGGTTAGCCGGAGTATCATATCTCGACATTTGTCTTAGCTTAGTAGTATTCAAAGGTTCATTATTTTCTAGTGACGCGAAAAATGGTATTATTTGGCCTTCTGTGGATGCTATAAATGTAGCATTTCAAATTGGTCTCCAATTCATGACATGGCTGAAATAAGGAAGACCGCTGAAGGCTTCGGTAAGTACACAAACAATGAGATGCTTGGTTGCACTTCTGCCATCGTTG
>JALLAW010000992.1:0-10495 GCA_036939535.1 Cyclotella kingstonii | reverse complement strand
TCTTGGGGAGAGAAAGAAATACAATAGAAATTGTGCAGCAGAGGCATTTCAAGAGATTGGCACAAGCTGCCAAGGGCATAAGTTGCTTTCCGGAAGCACGATCTACCGATGCCTATCCAAACAATGGCTCCCAGGATACGAAAGTTGCAAATGTTTCCAAGAACATTCAATGTGGTACCTATCTTATTGCACATCCACTCATGACTGGCTACTTTGCAAAGTCTGTTATTATCATTCTTGATCACACAGAAGTGAGTAGTGAGATGAAAAACAACACTCTGACTTCTACCAAGGAAGAGAGTGGACCAGGAGGAACATATGGCTTGATTGTCAATCGGATAGCTTTACAACCTGTTGCACGAGAAAAACAATTGGAAATTATACGTCAAAGATTGGAAGAAATCAATGACCAATCAAAAGAAAAAGATTCATCCTATGTTAGGACGCCTCCCATTCCATCCAATACAAATAGGAGTGCATCCTATTTATTACGACCGATATCTCTTACTCAGGCAATAGTATCAAACGATTTACCAGAAACAGTAGTTCATTCATTTGGTGACTCTCCTGTAAGAGAAGGTGGACCAGTTAATTTAAGTTTACAAATGATTCATAGAAAGTGTCCAAGTACAAAAAGTGACAACGTGATGATTACTTTACAAGAGAAGCAGTTAGAAAAGTTGGAGGAAACGATAGAAAAGGGAAATGAGGAAGACAAGGGTCTTCATGGAACCATTATTACATCACTTGAGGAGAATGAAAATGAAACTATTGACACAGATGCTATTTATTTTGGAGGAGATGTCATCCAAGCATCTCTTGCTGTGACAAATGGAATTCAAGATCAGGGAGATTACAGTTTCTTCATTGGTGCCAGCTGCTGGTCCCCTGGACAACTAGAGAGGGAAATAGAAAGAGGATGTTGGCTTCCTTTTCGTGGACCCCCATCGATGGCCATGACAGGAATGTGTGAACATAATGATACAATAACCAATTGCAGTGTAACTGGCAACAAGGACATTAATGAGAGTACTCCTACAGTCATTAGCCACTATACTGAAAATAGAAAAGTAATGCTCAATACATATCCTCCACGTCCATCTAATTCAACATATCTAATGGAATCCTCGAAGTATGGAACAGAGAGGCCTATTACGGATCTTTACTTGTCCATCATGTGCGCTCTGGGGGAAGGAGAAGGTGATCTGGCTTATGCCTTGCTAGATGACAATAAAATTGTGGATGAACTTGGTGATACCTGCGATAACTTTGATAGATGATGTGCTATAGCAAAGCTTCTACATTATGTTAATACTCTTATCTAGCTAAGATTTTGTCAAGATCACAGATCCAAGTAATGATTCCTGGTAAATTTGTGATGAAAATGATGTCTACTCAAGCCGCCTAATAGTCTACTTTTTCAATCGCCAAGAATTAAATATGGCTTCAGCAGATGTAATTTGATTAAAGTATCATTGAAATCGTCCAATAAACACATTTTAACTCTCTAGAGACTGATCAAATATACTTTCTGCTTCCTGTGTAAGATCCTTGAACTTCACAAGCCCCGCAACACTATTTGCAACGAGACCTAGATTTTCCACTTGCATCTTAAACTCTTTGTGATCCAAAAACAACTGCAGTTTTACTTTTTCTCCATCACTCATACCTCCTGCCATCATTCGCCGGGTCTTACGACTCTTTAATGCGTCTTCCGTGCGCTTGACTGTGGCAATCAACTCCTCCACAGCTGAGGCATACTTGTCAGCAACCACTTCAATAATACTACGCTTCCATCCATCTCCAATTTGGGGTGGGATTCGAGAAGAAAACGTAGCATCGAAATCCCTAAGTGGTCGAAGAATTGTAGCGACAAAAGGAGAAGCTTGGGTAGGAGGTGGGCGGTTTGTCATTCGGTACGTAGCAGCAACCCCTTTGACTGCTGAGAGAGGGGTGGAGCATTGAGAGATGAGATTCTCTACAATCAATTTGTTCCAAGAGTGTAATATCAAAGGGGATACATCCTGTGAAGACTCTAAAAGGACTTCTGATACAAGACTACGTATCTCCTCCGATTCAGGCCTGGAAATGACGCCATTTTGTTTGCAATCATTATCAGTGGGTGACACTCTTGCAGCAACTATCTCAAAATACTCATGAGTCATGCATGTTTCTAGTATGGTCAACTCCCATGAAACAATTGCTAGATCTTCAACTCGTTCATGCCAGTAATAAGCAGGAAGACCAACAACGGTTTCTAAATTTTTTTCTTCCTCCTCTGGAGCACTACTATTACCACCGAACTGCATGTTTCCATCAAGGCCTTCCTTGATAAAGGCCAATACTCTACCGACCAGTTGCACTGCCCCTCTCAAAAACCGATGAGTTAAAGGACGTAGGAATATATTGTCTTTCCACATACTCACGAGCACGTCATATAGTTCCACAAAAATTGGTAGTTCAAAACCTACCTGTTCTTTGATTGCCTTTGCATCACTCACTTCACCAGTGAAGACATCTGCCTCCCATCCTATAGTGGACACACTCTCCAGCGCTTTGTCTAAACGTTTGCAAAACTCAGCAAAGCGTAACTGGTAATAGATTGGCAAATTCCATTTTTTTGAGAATTCAACAGTGGTAGGATGAGCATAGATACGAGATTGCGCTCGTACGATGGAATCTAAAGTGATTGTAGGTTGGTAATACAAATGGGAAAAATCTCCCAGCTCGGAATGTTCATGATTGGACTTCTCTTCACTCTGACTCGATTGATCTTGACAAGGGCTTTGAAGAAGATTACTGGCAAGCTCTGACAAAAAGGTTTCTAATGCAGTGTAATTTGCCTAAATTAACAATGAAAATGGCATGTGTTGATTCGATCCATAGGTGGGAATTCAATCAACATCAGCATACGAACTTACCTGTAGCACATTCGCAATACCAGGTGAAAAAATTGCCATTTCAATTCCAGGATCAGCCATTAACGCTGTCGCCAATGGTACCCACACTCCACAAGTAACTAGATCTACTTCCATACGAAACGTCGCTTTGTCCGAATCCACTGTGTCGTAGGTAAACATGCCCTCGGAGGAACGCACTATTGAACCATACATTGATGCAACAGTGTTGGCGATATCATCGAGGACGAAAAAGAGTCCAGCACATTCCCCACGTGATCCTCCTTCATCAAGCTTTCCGATGGATAGTTTGGAGCGTAGAATGGGCCTTGTTTCGTTTCAATTGTTTGCCAAGAGACAGGGATGCATCAGTTCATGGATGAAGGAATGGGCGGTAATTCGAGTTGCACATGAACGTGAGTATTTCTTACTTACATAATGGCAATCCTAGCAAATGCACTCTCCGCATCGGCTCCCTTTCCAAGTAATGCCAATCCTCTTAAGCAATGTCCAATCATGAGTAGCAACTCCTCGTTTCTCTCCTTCCTTCGTTTGAATTGATGTTGTTTCTGATCTGCTCCCTCGTCAACTCTACGACCAAGATCTTCTCTATCTTCTTCCATGATATTGTTTCTGACCAATGCCAATAACTCCTCCAACCTTCTCACGAGACATTTGGCCGTATCACTTTCCAATCGTCTCATACGGGGAGCTAATTTCATCAAAAATCGAGATTTTTCAATAATGACTCCGTGAAGTCCTGAATTATCGGATGTTACTGATGGCAGACTTTCGACATTATTGCTGTGTTTCTCTTGATGAGTATGATTGGCAGTATCAGTCAGTGTGGTAGATAAGGAAGTGGAAGTAAGAGAGGATGAACCTGTGCCAGTGATGGTAGAAACTTGTGTCGAGCTGGATTGAAGTTCTTGCAAGAGATAGAGTGATATGTAGGCGGCTCGCTCGAGAGAGGAAATTCGATACAATTCTAGAGTAGAGTCAAGGGAAGAGAAGTATCTTAGGTTGTCATGTCATTTGAGTTTGGGAATTAAAAAAGTTAGTGCAACTAACTGTGTTTGTGAGTGACAGAACCCACCTTCTCCAGGAATCTGTGGGTCCTGATGGAGTTGAATATTAGTCTCGTTTTGATCTGTCTTGACAATTTGCTCTGCCGCGCAGAGATCTCTGTAAATCTCTGCACATTGTAGTGCAAATTGTCGCTTCCAAAGAGCAGAGCGCACCAAGCTGTCCATTTTGAGCAGTCTGTCCAGCTCCTCTCGATGACTCGCTTCGCTCTGCTCCACTTGAGCCAGCAGCGGCGAAAGCGCCTCTAGAAGCGTGGTGAGATCGGGCGGCAGCGTGGACAGACTGGGACCGATGTGGAGCAGCGACTGACCAGACTGAGAGGTGGCCAGCTTGCGTGTCAGTTCGGAGGACAGGGTGGACGATTGCTGACGCAGCTGCTGAAGTCGAGATTCCAGAGCTGACGTCGACAAGATCTCACTCGATCTCGTCTCAAGTGAGCAATCGACAGATGAGCTATCAGTGGCGTCCGTCATGGTTGCTAAAGGAGTGCCTGGGAGATGATAGAGATCAAGGCCAAGGGGAAAGAGACGGTTGTTGATTAGGAATATAGTACTACCTATACTAAATTCGGTACTATTAGTAATAATAAAGTACAATCGGCGCTACATTGGGGAAAATGCCATGATAGTAAGAAGAATAACATATTAAATTATCACATGACGTAAGCTAGTATATAAGGGTGATAGACAAACTTCTTTTTAGATGCCGCCATGATAGTATTAGAGCAGTTTTACCTGTGCATCATGCAACAGACAGACCATCGGTACCATATTAGAGACAGTTTCATAGGCAAATGCCAATGAATACACTGTCCTCAGTTGATACACTGATTTAGGTTTCATCAGTGTACAGGCCCAGGTGAAACAATAATCAGTAATACTATTGATGGTTCCATATGGAAAAGACTAAGCCAATGTAGTCATGAAATGAATGAGACATTGTAAAGAAATATTGGGAATGAATCAAATTATCAAGAGAACAACACACTTGAACCTACAAAACTATTCTTAATGAAGTTTCATTCAATTCACTTTGCAAAATGTGTAGAAGTAATCTATGTCTAGTTAGTAATGTTAAATTTCAAAAGTAAAAGATTTATTATCATTTTTGATGAAATAAAGTATCAATTATATTAATTGAATTAATTTTACAGAACAAATTTAAGCCAGAATCAATTAAAGAAATGAAGACACATTTGGAACAATAACAATGACCTTTGAAAGAGAATCAAGTCAACATTGCATCTTACTGTCAACATTGAGTTCATAATTGTTGGTCAAAAATTGATGTGTCATCATTTCACCTTTCCACAAGGCTAGTTCTACTAGAAAAGCATCACCACACAACATTTCATGCATGATAATCAAAGAAGCAGTCGAATCAAGATATGTGTTCAGTTTGTTATCATCCATCTCAGGGATGCACTTCAACTTATCCCTAATATTTATTTGCCACTGCTTTAATTTCAAGTGACTCGACTGCTCTGGAATATTGGAGTTGATGAAAAATTTATACATGGGACAACGGCTTTTTGAATGAAAATTATCCCACCAATCATTTATTGAGCACTTGGATATTACTTTTTGGATTATCTCATTGAACTTGACTCCATTAAACATGTTACAACCAAGCCGCTCAACACTGGATGGAATTACAATGGGTTGAAGTGATGAACAGTTCTCAAATACAGAATCTCCAATCTCTTCCAGTCCCTTACATAGCTCAACATGCATCAACTGAGCGCAATCAGCAAATGTCATTGTACCAATAATCTTGACAGAGCAGGGAATTACAATACGTTCAAGAGATGTACAGTTCCGAAATGCATCCTCTCCAATCTTCTCCAGTCCCTCAGAAGATAGGTCAACATGCATCAACTGAGTGCAACCCATAAACACAGCATCACGGACTTCCTTGATAGATGAGTGAATCACTATGCGTTGAAGTGATGTACAATCCAGAAATGCACAACATCCAATAAATGACAGCCCCTTGGATAGCTCAATGTGCATCAACTGAGTGCAACGAGCAAATACAAGCTTACGAAACGTCCTGATAGTAGAGGGAATAACGATGCGTTCAAGTGATGTGCAGTCTTCAAACGCACAACATCCAATCTCCTCCAGCCCCTCAGGCAATTCGACAAGCGTAACCTTAGTGCAATTCTCAAATACTTCCACTTCACAAATCTTCTTAACAGTGGATGCAGTTGAAATACTTTGTAGACATTCACAGTTCTCAAATGCAGACAATCCAATCTTTATTCAGTCCTTTGCCTAGCTCAACATGCATCAATTGATCGCAACAATCAAATGCCCAAGGACCAATCTTTTTAATATTTGGAATAACAACACGTTGAAGTGAAATACAGAACTGAAATGCATAGTCTTCAATTATCTCGAGCCCCTCGCAACACTCAAGATGCATCAACTCAGTGCAGGCCATAAATGCCCACATAGCAATCCTCTTGACAGTTGAGGGAATCACGATGCGTTGAAGTGATGTCAAGTTCCGAAATGCACTTCGTCCAATCTCTTCAACTCCCTCACACAAATCAACATTCTTCAACTGAGTGCAACCTATAAATGTCCAACCACAAATCTTCTTCACAGTTGAGGGAATCACTATATGTTGAAGAGATGTGCAGTTCTAAAATCCAAACTCATCAATTTCTACCACTCCATCACATAACTCAATATACTCATTTGACTACAACCAAGAAATGCCCATTTACAAATCTTCTTTATGGTCCAGGGAATTGAAATGCTTTGAAGAGATGTGCAGTTCTGAAATGCAGACTCACCAATCTCTTCTAGTCCCTCACACAGCTCTATATGAATCAATTGAGTGGAGTCATCAAAAACCCTTGCTTGAATCACTTTAACATCATGAAGTTTTACATGTGTCACATCTTTGGAAAGAATAAATAAGTCCCCATTGTAATTGAAGTATTTTTTTTTATGTAATGTTGTTTTGACTGATGACAGATGTTGAGTGAGTTGAACATTTGATATGTTATCGTTGAGTTTTCTATATGTTGGGTTATGTAGATAATAATCACTCAAAGTATACTCAAATACAGTAAGAAACAGTTCTCTTCAACACTTATAGACCATAAGCAAGAATTACATTGACAAATTGATGTTTTTCCTAACAAAAAATGCATTTAAAACATTTACTCTCTTGTGTTTAAATCAATTTGGGATGCAAGATAATCTTATTGAAATCATCCACTAGAATCATTTTGACGTGCCTAATTTTAGATACATGTATGAAACTTGTATCTTACATGATTTGAATCTAATTCTTCTGACTCTCTTGAGCCTTTCTTTCAATTCTTCAACAATATACACTCGTCCTGATTACGATAATGGTTGTAAATTTTGTTATGTTAACTCAAATTTTGAAGGAAATAGCTAATTGTTGAGACATCCCTTATTGATTAGCTATCAAAGCATTAGAAGTGATTGATGTTACCGTTGATTTAGTTTTTAGTTGTATTTAGCAAGTTCAACAAACAAAACAGTACGATTATTTTTGAGTTCTCGTTCAAAATGTGCTGTGATTGATGTTGGCTGAACTCTAATTCTGGGATTAAACGAGCAGGTCAAAAAGGAAGATGGCTATCTCAGCGTCATTGGCCAATCAGTAGATCGAATATCTTATCGATAGAATGGATATCACAACACTCCCTCATGATGGTGACTTGGGTAGATGAAACCAAATATCCACAAAAGAAGCGACGATGATGTTGAAAAAGGTTTTGCGAAAGAGCCTTTGTAGCATTATCAGCCACTTGATCTTCAGAACTAACAATAGCCGCTGTTTCATTTCTTGTACTAGAGACATGATGGGAATGATATCATGCAAAGCCATTGACATGGCAAAGTACTCGGTTCTGTGGTAGACAAAGCAACTTGAAACTGAAGTTTGGAAGCCCAGATGATGGGACAGTTGGCGTAGAAAATTGTCAAACCACTTCTGGATTTGGCTGACCTGGGATCGGCTGCTGCAAACCTTAATTCCAATTGCCAGAAAAAGCAGCATCACAATAACATTCAAAACCTTTTATAAGATCAGCTTTGAACTTGAGTCCGCAGTCATGAGACTTTTTCAAAAATCATGCCAAATACAAAATTGCGTCGCCATGAGATTGTCGTGGATTAGCTGAATATTTTGCATTTTGGTGAATAGCGTAAGCTATATCTGGGCTCATAGTTTGAGCTAGATAATTGAGCTTGCCAACAATGGACCGGTAATTGAAATCCAATGAAAATGGAGGTTCATTTTTAAAGGCATGAAGTTGAGCAGAGATATTTGCTGGTACTGGCTTGACTTTTGCATCGTTGAGGTGTGCATCCTTAATTATTGAATCAATAAGTGCTCGTAGTGAGAATTCGATAGAGCCGTTGGCTAATTGTTTGATGTTTTCTCCAGCGTAATCTGAAGGATGGCATTGATCTAGATTGAGGCCAATAATTCTGAGTTCAGTCACGATGTTGGTAAGTTGTACTTCGGACGAGCCCACAAAGATGTCATTGTCAATGTAGACAGTAAAGATGAAGTCGCCACGATCGAAGACACATTCATTAACAAGTGATTGTGTGAATCCAATGGAACGTAGTTTGTCAACAAGGTATTCATTCCAAACTCGTTCAACTTGCTTCTGGCCATAGAGGTTGTGAAGAAGCTTTAAACCAAAGTCATTGGAGTTTCCTAATTACTTCCCGATTCCAGTTGGCAGTTCCACAAACGTGTCTGTTTCAATTGGCGCCTGCGGGTAATCCATGATAAAGTCGATTTGCTTTGAAGCTAAAGCCAAAATAATAATGATGGAAAGTAGCAATCAAATGGTGAACCACATGACGACAGGTGCATAGGTTTCATAGTAGTTGATACCATAAACCTGTTTGCCTCAGTGCAAATTTAAACGTGCTTTGTACTTTGTAATCTCATTGGTGATGAGGTTACGCTTGCGTCGAAGTGAGCAAACAGAAGGTACGACTTCAGTGTTGGCAGGCACTTGATCGCGACGGATAAGTTCCCAATTGTGGTTTTCAACGTGGCCATTGATTTTCTTGATGACTGCCTTGAAACACTCGAATGCATCAGGCTAACGAAAGGCCTGATGAAGGTGCATGATGTCTCCCATCATCTTGCATGGAAAGCAATAGGATCGGTCATGCGTCCTTGAAGGTCAAGGTGCCAATCATGGAAGGCATCTTCATCGGCAAGAAATGTGTTAGAGAAATTCGTAGCAGAGGAAGCCATGTAGAGCATGCCACGCTTCCCATTGAAAACTTTCTGACCTATTGATTGTTGTATGGCATGCGATAACGTTCATGCCTCCCTCTGGAGCTAATTCTACCACATGCAGGCGTATCAGCAGGCAATCATGGAGGTTGTTCATGGTGCGATTCGTCAGAAACTGAAGTTTCATCAATATCCGTTGTATCAAAAAGAAATTCAACCGCAGGTCCTTCGAAATCATCCAAAAATGGCGCCTAATTAGTGGGTATTGATGTAGGCTGCAGTGTAGGTCGTACTTAAATTTGCAGGGTGGTCATGTGTTCCAAAGTTGGAACCTGCGTCGCGCGAGTTAAACCAGCCAGTTGCTGTTATATGCCACTGGATGGAGCTTCTGACATGCCATGTTTGGTAGTTTCGAGGAAGTCATCAAAATTGCTTGATATTGCGGCGAGACGAGGCCAGTTGTGAGGCTGAGCACAAGATTGACGTTTCAAGCATGCGATGGGCTTAGACCTAGGTTGAGGGCGAGATACACTCGAGGTGACCATCATGGAAGTGTATTGCTATCTGGAAGCGCATTTTGCAGGGCAAAAACCGGGCATGCAAAGGCATCAAAGTCATACATTCGAGTGCCGACGCAAATGCCAGAGAATTTTTCCAAGCGAGAGGTTTCATCCTTGAAGACAGGCAAATTGTTATGAAGATAACAGACACTCCGTAGCACATAGCCGCAAAGCCAAATGGACTGCTGCTGGCCAACGTTGCCTTGCATGAAGAAGCTGCTCGCGAGCAGATTCGGTGAGGTCTTGAATGGATTGGTTGGCGATTCCATTCTGAAAGGGATCATTGACGCCACAAAAAGTGAGTTGTTGTTTTTCCTGCTCGCATGCGTTGATGAACATGTTGTTGGCAAATCGACCCTTGTCAGTGTAATGTGATGAAAAATAATGCCGTGTTGCTTCGCGAATCATTCAAAGACCCGCTTGGCAACATACGTCTCTTGAGAAGTGATGGACTGCATCAACTGGACGTACCACAAGCGCGAGTAGTGATTCACAATTATGGTGGCCGCTCGATAGCGTCGCAAGGTAAGCTTCCCTTTTAGTTGTGCAACGATGTCAATCTGAGTAGATATCATTTGATCAAAGGAAACGCATTCATCAGGGCGGGTGGCTACAAAGATTTCACTCTTTTGTTGTTGGCTTGCGCGCCAAGGCACTTTTGTCATGGCACCATAGATGCAGTCAGCGCATTTAGGGGTA
>JALLAW010000991.1:0-10495 GCA_036939535.1 Cyclotella kingstonii | reverse complement strand
ATTGCTACTTATCCTTCTCTCTCTTTGGAGAAAGAGAACCTATGAATTGAAAATTGCAATTTCCGTTCCTGTCCTACCTAGAGTTTCTTTTCAATTTTTTGCTTCGAGACTTTCATACTAGGGGTATTACTTCTCCTACCCTACTGACGTCATTTGATGCATCTTGCAACAGATCATTCGCACAATATTGATTATGCAATAATGGTATGGTGAATGGCAGTACCAAAGTTCATTGAAACGGCCGAATGTCTTCTTCGTCCAAAACTTCAGTGGCTATTGCCGTAGTTGCTTATTCATTCTGTTCGGGAAGTCTTGTTCTAGTCAATAAGTTGATTCTACACCACCTGCCCTACCCATCCCTTGTTATCACTGTTCAACTTTGGGCCACTCTCATTTTCATCCAACTGGCAGAGGCCTTCCAGGTTATCGAAGTAGATGCGATACAATGGAAATTTATAAGGCCCTATCTCGCATATACTGTCGCATTTTCAGTGGGAGTGTATTGTAACATGAAGAGTTTGTCCATGTCCAATGTCGAAACAGTGATTGTATTTCGAGCACTGGCCCCTCTGTTAGTGAGTGTAGCAGATGCGATATTTTTGGGGAGAGAATGGCCATCTATCCGCACTTGGATTGCACTTAGTGTCATAGTTCTTGGTGCCTATGGATATGCAGTAACAGATGAGCAGTTTCAAACGCAAGGAGCCATGGCTTACTTTTGGCCAACTTTGTATCTATTAGTCATTTCCTTTGAAATGGCATATGGGAAAAAGATAATTTCGGGAGTTGATTTGAAAACTAGGAGCGGTCCAGTACTCTACACAAACTTATTGGGTTGGCCTCCCATGTTGGGATTTGCTTATTTAGGTGGAGAATATGGGCGTTTGCGTCAGGATATGTTGGATCATGCGATGAAAGGTGAACCCTTTCTCTCTCCAGCTACCATCGCTTTATTGTCACTCGGTTGTATCGTTGGAACCGGAATAGGGTATTCTAGTTGGTATTGTCGTGACAAGGTATCCGCCACTAGCTTCACATTGATTGGAGTGATGAACAAATGCTTCACGGTCCTAGTGAATTTATTAATTTGGGATAATCATGCACCAATGGAAGGCATCGCAAGTTTGGGGTTGTGTCTTGTTGGAGGCGCATTCTATAACCAAGCACCAATGAGAAAAATCTCACACGGGCAGGATCATAGAGCACCCGTTGATTCTGAAAGGGACGAAGAGGTTCAGGAGATAGGAATGAAACCCTTACTGAGGAGAGGGTTGGCTGTTTCTGATTCAAAGCAGTAACAATGTTACTGAATTTTTAACTTGGTGGAATCTGAGTTTGGTGCTGTGCAGTTGTTTGTGTACATAAAAAGGTACTCAGTATAGTTATTTCTACATACTCTAGGCTACGTTCACTCTTGATGACTATCACTGGATTCATCGATAGCGGAAGTTCTATGCTATCTCCCCTAAGGAATAGTCACAATTTTTGTCACCTAAACTGTGTATCAACTTCTCGTAATCTTCCGTCACAACTCCCTCTCCTACAGGTTTACTAACCAAGTCAACTGACCTCCCTCTATAATTTGCATGTTCCAGTGCGGCAATCATAACATTGGCAACATCTTCTCTTGGGACACTATTATTGGTCGTTCCCGGAATTTTATCATCTACTCCCAAGCACAATTCCCGTTCGCCGCCAGGCTCGTTCAATAATCCACCAGGATGAATGATTGTGTAAGGTAACCCCGATTCCGTTAGGTACAGCTCTGCTTTGCGTTTCCATTTAAGAATGTCCCCACCAGTAGTCGAACCGTCAGGACTAGTAACTTTTCCAAGATTGTTAAGGGGATTGGTCGGGTTCGTGCCCCCCATGGAAGAGCACAGCACGACATGTACCTCTCGATTTGTCTTCTTGGCCGCGTCAATCAAATTCTTTTGACCCATCCAATCAACTAATTCCGGTTGTCCATTGGGAAAGCCGAATATCGGACGCTGAGTGTCTTGGTTGATTTCTCCAGTTGGTGCCGGTTTGGCACTGGTACAGATCATGACAGCATCACAGTCCTTCACTAGATCGTCCAATTGGGACGTGTCTGGATTGGTAATGTCACAGACAACAACACTTTCTGGACTTATTAGTATTTCTCCTTCCTTTGATGCAAAGACTCCAGAAGTTCCTTCGATGAGAGCGTTTCGAGAGGCGTCGGAGCGAACGGTTCCCACTGGGATGTATCCAGGTCGATTGAGGAGCTTTCGAAAGACGTGTTGGCCAGTTTGTCCGCCAGCTCCAGTGACGAGCACACGACGAGGGCTCTCGACAGCATGAGCGTGGCAAGAAGTGAGTAACCTTGAGAGAGAGAGAAGCAATGGACTTGCCTTCATCTACCTAGCTTCGTTGACAATCGATTCGAATCGACGCTGACGAGGGAAACCTAGAGAGAAAGGATAGAGTGTTGCACGAGAAGAAAACAGCCCAAGGATCTATTATAGTACTCCTACTATATATACTTACTATACTAACATAATACTATACTACGACAGATGCTCTTGAGTCATGTAGCACAAGATACCATAACAGAGAAAGAGAGATTCCCTCAACTTCCCTGCAAAATGTCTCAACTTCTCTGCAAAATGTCTCAACTTCTGGGACTGACAGTAAATAATGCCCATCCATCCCAACTCTCCCATTTGGTCTACCATATAGTACCGATCTGCATATAGTACTATACATAATTATGCTACCATTGCGGCCGTCAAGGAACAAGATTTTGATGCTTGCCGTGCCTAGCTTGTGCATTTCTGCCTTCCATCTTTGCACCACTACTAGGAAAATAGGAATTCCCGTATCGAGATTGACTGGTCAACGACTACAATCGTACCAACCATCCCACACAAAACGTTCTTCCTCCATGAAAGGGATTGATTTTTCCGGTCTGAGTGACAATCTTGTGAATCGTCTTGCGAGAGACTTGAATCTCTTTCCGTTCAGAAAGAGAAGTGCAGCTGACATCTCCATTGCAACCACTCGCGAATTATTGACAGACTTTGTTGGAAGTCATCCCGAAGCGGAGAAACTTGCTTCTCATCTTATTCTTCAGTATCTGAGAATCGACAAATCCTTATTTGCATCACGTCGAGGTTCTCGTGTAGCTAGTGAGATAGAAGCTGCACCGTTGGCAGAGTCGGACGGTCCATCAAAATCATTCGATTGTTCCGATGATATACTTCCAAATTTCTCTCCCATTCCGTGGCTAACGGATCAAAGTTGGTTATCCATGTCTTGCGCAGAAAAATTAAACTTCATGGATCATGTCACGGATGGAAAATTCAAGAGGTACAGCTTGACTCATTGTTTCATCGATTACGTACGTTCGTCAAAACTGTCACTCTCATGTGTCGTCGCTCTATCTTTCCGAAGCAATGATATCATTCCATCGCACGACAGAAGTAAGTTCTTTCCTACGGTGCCGTTGTTTCGAAATTCTACCATCGATTTCGGAATAGGTGGCATGGATCGAGTCGTACTGGGGAATGGATCCCGACGAGTGCTTGTCCTAGTAGGCATTCATGGGAATGAGCCATGTGGAGTGACTGCCGTGAATGTAATGTTACAGAAAAAGTCGCTGTTTCTGGGAAACGCCAGCGTAACTGCTAGGGATCTTGACAGGAGTGACAACTGGAAACAGCCAATCGACTCATTGTTCGACAGCGTAACTGTTGAATTTCTCGTCGGAAATCCAGCGGCACTAGAGAACAACACTCGTTTTCTTGTGAAGAATCTCAATCGTTTGTTTGACTGTCAGACTTTGTGCAATGATTTATCTGCTGAAAAAGAAGGATATAGATATGAGTTGCAACGAGCTAGATTGATTGCGGAAAGTATTCGTGACGCCGACTTTGTTCTCGACATACATTCAACATCAGCGGATGTTGGATCGTTTGCGTTGCCTTCATCGATGGAATTGAGTGAAGAAGTAGCGGAATATCTTCCTGTCAAGTATGTTGTGCAGTCATTGGCTCATATGACACTAGAGGGAGGGACAACACTGGATTGTGCGCTACTGCATAATGTACCAGCTATATGTGTTGAGTGCGGACAGCATTCTCATCCAGGTAAAGATAGGATCATATGTGTATGCACTTTGAACTATGCGAGCAATATCTTTCTTTCGTTTCTGCTGGTCCTCATATGCGGCTTTGGAATCATTTTTAGACGTTGTATCTCGCGCTGCAGCAGTAATATCAACATTTCTGGCAATTCAGAAATCAGAGGAAGAGGTAGTTTCAAGTTTGCTTGAGCAAGGAAAACCAACTGTGATGAAGTGTCAGTATGCTGAGAGGGTCTCACATGGATTTGAATGGTTAAATCAGTTTCCAGAGTTTCATTTTGTACCAGAGAACACTCCAGTCTTTAGAGACTCAGATCGTGGGGATGTATTTGCACCCTCAGGTGGAGCTTATATTGTAATGCCCACATCGATACCAATGATTGGAGAAGAGGCATTATTTTGGGCTTCAGCTAAGTGAAACATTTTGTTAATGATACCGTCTAGTGTTAATTCTTGTATTTTACAATTTTATGGTCCTCTTTCGAATATGCACTGTATCAATAACGATTCTGCTTGCTGATTCATCATATTTTTTTCGTCAATGATGGCATTAGTCAGACCACCCACTTATGGCAGTCACATCTAAGAGAAATCAAAAGTATCCTACCATAACCTACTTAATACCTATTATTTTTATTCCTTGATCTGATCCGCTAGTTACGCTAATGAATGTTGCTGAAGTAAAAATCTACATCCTGCTCATACTTGCTTGTTGATCCTATTTTTTCGTCGATGGTGGCGTGAGTCAGACCTCTCACTTTTGGCAAAGAGAAATCAAAAGTATCATGCCACAACATACTTCATACTCATTATTTTTTCCCATCGATCTAATCCGCTAAACAATCTTACTGAAGTAGTGATGATTGGAAGAAAATCTATCTCCTAACCATAAATTTTTTTTTGCACATTCTCTCCAGCTCAATATTTGAAATGTTTCACAACTCACTAGACTACACAAACACATGGATTTCATCATGCCGACCCCACTGATTCAAAGAGCAGATTGCGCCTGCCCCTATTTTGTTGGTTGATTGATAGCTTTACCTCCAATAAGTTTCGTAGAGTAAAATGTAAATGATAACAAGATTGCTTCGTTACGGTCAAAAGGACATGCCTTAGAGTAAAATTTCGAGTCTCACTTTGAAGTGGAATCTGTATACCCTTTATTCATCTGTATTGTTGGAGTGGAATTTATTCTCTTTTCCAGTGGGAAAGTATTATTCTTTTGGTGCATTGTTGAAATAGTCATGATTGGACTCTATTTCAAAGTGGCATAACAACTTCTAGAGGATTGTATCTAAAGTTCTTCTTGGCAACACAACCACTAACGTGAGAGCATCATAGCTCCCGCAGCTGACAGCATCACACTTACAACAGCTAAGACTATGTAACTTTTCCGAGTTGATTCGGCTCGACAGATTTGCTCCCATTTACTTAAAAGACTAGGAAGCTCTCGACCCGCCCAGCCAGCAGCTCGCAACTGACTCTCAATACTTTCACCTAAGAACTCTTCCTCAGATGTGAATAATCGGAGTTCCGGACAGCGCTTTCGAATAAACGTTTCCACGTTGTGCAATAGACTTGATTCATCCATTGATAAATCATTTTTGCTGTGTGCTTGGAGCTTATATGACATCAATAGTTCAACAGCCTCACAAACCTCCACCAATGATTTTTTGTAGGATGATAACAGCTTCCATTTTACATTGGATTCATCATACAATGCATTCAAGAGACACAACAAATTAGCTATATTTTGATCCCCTATGGAAGACTTACTGTCAGTCGGTTCTGACTTGTTATTTAAAATGTAAGCAACGGATGCATCGGTCAATGCCATAGAATGCTGTTTCCGTTGTACATCTAGCCTTGACTTGATAGTCACTACATGACTAGGGTGTTTGGATGGTGTCGTGATATCCCAAAAGTTGTAAAGGAACGCCAACAACTTGTCATCAAACACCACTTTACCCGACTCGATGTAGGCAGCAACGTTCTCCCAAATACGTTTTCCTTCAACGCATTTTTCTTGAGATCCAATAAATCGTGCCGATCTCAAAGAGTATGCTTCGATAGTTCCAGAGCGGGTATTGTATCTCGGAATCGATTCCACGAGCTCCAACTCCCATGGAGTAATGAAGCTTCCGGCAGGTAGGGGAAGCCCCGAATCGTTTCTTCCATAGTACACGTAATATACTGCCGAAGAAACTACCGCCAGAGTGATTCCAGAGAAAGTTGCCCAATGCCATCCAGGAATTCCATGGATGGGATAGTACAATAAAGGATGCAAAATCATTCCCGAAATAGCCCCCGTGACAACACTTACTTCTGTCGCAAATGGCAAGTTGAGCACGTAAGAAAGAGAGTGTGACATGCCCTCCATTCCGTAGACATGTTCCATGAGGGGGCCGTAGACATGATGGGGAGCAACATACCCAACGGTGGCACCTATGCCCGATCCCATTATCCATGGACGTTTGAGGAAGGTACTCAATTGGTGAGAATTTCCATGCGGACCACCAGATGCCACATCGACCAATCCATAAATTCCTCCAGCAACGATAGCATTGCCGATTGCACAAGGCACTATCAAGGATGCTACCGTTGCATGGTAGAGTGTGGGCAAGAATGTCCATGTAGTGAGAGATAGGAGTGCACCCCATTGTCCTTCCATGGTCTTTCGCAATTGTTTATCAGGCAGAGTGATGCGTAGAACCAGATACAGAAATCCAAGTGCGGGAAAGGAAGGGGTGGCAAGTGCTGTAGTTGTTGATACCAAGGCAATACGAATTGGGAGGGGAGGCTGGTGGATTGGCAGGAGACAATCAGAGGACTGTGACGTTGATGTTGATGTTGATGTTGATGATTGCAGAGTGGATGTCGTTGAAATATTTGTTGAGAGGGATGAATTGAATAATGTGACAATGTCTGTTGGAAGGTGAACAGTTAGAATAGAAGGGTATTTGCATGATGACATGCATCGAAGAGAGAGAGAGGTGAATGGTCGAATGAGACATAAGGGCGATACTGTCAATGTGACAGCTGATGCCACAGAAGGCGACGATGGTCTCTGGTGGGAAGTGCTACACTTGGAAGTCACCCATGAGTGATTTCTTCTAGTGCGCAGCACGAACGACCTTGAGAGATTCAACTTTTTCGGCATCAGTCATCAGTCATCAGTCATCAGTTCATGGACAATTTCGTCACATTTCGTGGAGCACAGTGGAAATTTGACTCTGTTCCCGGCCCATCCGTTGGAAACCTACGAGGCGTACTCTAGACAGATTTGGGTATCTACAGGAACGGCCAGACTGTCCGACTTTTACGGTAGTTGCATTTCAAGTGAACCGGAGGGAGTACTTATAGTTTTGCATTAGGAATACATACCATATATAGTACTCCTACCTAGGTACTATTCTATATTATCATCATAATTTCATCATGTGTGACAAAGAGAAGAGTCATCTCAGCCCGAAAGGTCCATCTCCGAAACGCCATGAGAAATCCTTCCAGCAATGGTTCTCTGGCTTATTGTTGGCGTCTGTCTTTAGCCTGGCCTATCTACTCATCCCAGTCTACCTTCTCTCTGCTACATTGGCTCTCTTACTGCAATACCCCTCCACTCAAAAATCTATCCTCTATGCTCTTCCCATCTTAATTTCGATCGTAGTCCCTCCATGTCACTCCCATCGTGTCATTCAATCTCTCCGACCAATGCTCGACTATTTCGACTTCGAAATCATTCACATGGATGAAGTTACTATTGAGAAGCAGATGGCCAATGGGAAGAGTTTCATATTTGCCGCACAACCTCATGGTGTACTGACTTATACTGGCATCTGTTCGGCCATTTATGAACCCAAACTTGTGGAAACTATCCCTACTGCTGCTGCTTCTGTCGTATTAAAAATGCCATTGCTAAAGAATCTCATGGGGATATTTAATTTGGTAGATGCTTCCTCTGGAAGTATCAAACAAATATTTAAGAGAGGGGGATCCGTATTGATTTATATTGGTGGTATTGCCGAATTGTTCAAGAGCTGTCGAGAAGAGGAGCGATTGTATTTGAAAAGTAGAAAGGGATTTGTGAAACTGGCTCTGACGGAAGGAGTAGATATAGTACCTGTGTATTTGTTTGGAAATACCTCAGTTTTGAATGTTTGGAAACATGGACCGCTTGCGACGCTGTCAAGAAAGCTTCAGGTGTCCTTGACTTTGTTTTGGGGAAAATGGTTACTACCTATTCCAAGGGATGAAAAGGTGATGATAACTCTGTTCCAATTTCTCATTATTTGCTAACCGTTTCACAAATCTTATCCTGCAGTGTTTGTAAATTGTGTGTGACCATTTTCACGAAATGTGACTCAGTTAGTGTATGTTGTGGGTAAGCCGATTGGATTGCCACATATTCCCCAACCTACTCAAGAAGATATCAATCAATGGCATGGTGTGTACTGCACGGCAGTGAGGAACATTTTCAATACGTATAAAGAGAAACTGCCAATGTACAAGCACAAAAAGTTATTCATTGATTAATGATCGTATGGTATTTGATGGACTGTATAGTACACTTTACTGTAACTTCTAGATCGTCATATCACATACCATATACATCTTCTTCTCGTGAAATAGCTGTTCACCGGACTCTCAACAATATTTTCAACAAGAGACTAACGGACACCATCTTCCGCTCGTTTCAATGCTTCATCACCAGCATTTGCATCACGTGCTTGCCAAGGTCTATCACCACCCTCACAAAAGGGAACAACCCTACAAACCAAATCTCTCTGCTGCAAAAGCCGTCCCAGCCGAAGGCATTCCTCATGAGACCAGGTCCCGAGACATGAAAACCCTTCATTTTTAGCATGACGCGCCAACTCTGCAGCATCATCATATGGCATTCCCAGAACATACGAGCAAGAGGAAGCGACATATTCTATTGTCATTCGTGGGTTCTTCCTGAAAGTATCATCGAGTAGTAGAATGTGAAAGGGATCATCGGCTTCTCGAGTGATTTCATGGTCATCAATGAGCCACTCTAGGGGACCTCTGACTTCTCCTTGATCGGGTGGCATAATATTGGGGATTCGTCTTTTCCTTCGTTCCGTTTCTGTTGGGGGTTTCGGCTCAACGATGGTGGGGGCCATGGAGGCGACACATGATGTTCGACAATGAACAGTACGGACATTGTACAGGGGTGGAGGTAGAAATGCAGCCGAGAGAGCGAGAGAAGCTGCAGTCAGGAGGTGAAGCAACTTGCCCATTGGACTATAACATTCAACACAGCAAGTAGTTCTGACGGTCGATATCAACAGCAAAAGAATCCAAGGATGTTATGTCTTTTTGGCACACTTTGATTCAGGTAAATAATGTAGTAAAATGTAGTAATAGTAGTAGATGACGGATTTTTCGCGACAGGTGGCGGATCATCATCTGGCCACCTCATCTGCGCAATTTCTTCGGGTATGGTACCCGTTCAAGCTGCTAGGAGGTCTGAAAATAGGATTCAGAAATATTTAGCGTGTGTATTTAAAAAATTATAATGTGAGTGTGTGTGGTGTGTGCACCACAAGATAACACCCACACCAAATATAGTACTCCTAATATAGACTAGGCAATAGTCTTGTTTTTAAACTGCAAGTAATTAAGTGATTTTTGTGTAAATGTCAGAATCTACCAATGAAAGGTATGGGAGAGGGAAGATCTCAGCTTGTTACAGGTAAGGGTGGGGATGGATTTGACAGAGTTGGTCAAGAGGATGGCATTGGATCGGGAGAGATGAGGAAATGACTTCACCCCACTGTGGAGTCTAGTATTTTATCTACTTTTAAGTTAAGATCAATCTAATCTCATAAATTATCATGACATTAGTTAGTGTTACTAATAGACTATTACAATATCTTAATAGTAACCTAGTCCCATGTTAGTATTATTTGCAGTAATGCAAAAGAAGAGGATAATTGTTTTGATGGTGAAAATACATGTCAGGAGGAGGGAGAAGGCAGATGGGTTCCCATCTATTCCTACTTTTGGATGCCTCATTTTTGGCACTGACTATACAATCTTTTCCTGCAGTTGTAGCTTCCAGTAGGAATCAGGACAGCTATATAGAGTGCAAATAAAAAATACAATAATTCTCATCTTTGAAAAAAACTTGCAAATAAAAAAAGATTGGTATATTAATAGTAATAATATTAGTAGTATAGTAGGAGGACTCACTAAATTATAATCCCTCCGGTCCTTTTTAAATGCATTTTTTGTTTTTGCGTTGGTCCAAAATAAGCACATTTTTCATGTAGGGTGTACTAATCCTATGTTCAATCAATTTTTTTGTCTCAAAAACAGGGATTTAGGGAAAGATTGAATTGGTTGGAGTCGAGGTAGAGT
>JALLAW010000990.1:0-10535 GCA_036939535.1 Cyclotella kingstonii | reverse complement strand
TCACTTTCGGTGAGAGATAAATGAGAGAGTCTACGAATTTCGGACTATACGTAGGAATTGAAGTACCTACATAATCCGCTAATAAAAAAAACATTTTTGAAAACCCAAATCCGCGGATATAAAAAACAGGAGTAGTAGTACCATAGAGCACCGACGTCGATTTCCAACAAGAATCTACTTTTTTCCGGGATTAAGGAATGATCTACTCCTAGGAGGGACTCGATCTCTGTATCGATACAGTTGGTGTTCTGACGTAGACGAAACCCGAATTTTTTTATCACGAGCGTGATAGTTGCGCATTAGCCATTGAGCGTGTGAGATGTCTTGTCCAGGTTGTAGGAGACATCCTGGTAGATGAGGGACCAAAGTGATACTTTTGAATTGCTAAGAACTGATGGCTAATTTTACCTTCAAAAAAGTTTCTTCATCTAATTTGATCTTATTTTTAGGCAAGTAGTTTCATCATCAGAGAGGAGGCAACAAGATCCACAAAACTGCTCGATCCCCAAAGCAGGATACATTTTAAGATCCAGTAAGCCAGCACGGGGTCTGTAATCTTGTTCCTGTTGAGCCATTCTCCGAGATCCTTATCAATGTCAAAGAATTGTAGGGTGTGAGTCATATCTGGATGCACGCAAAGGTGTGAAGCAGATTCTACGCGTTCACAGTTGGGGCATTCTGCTGACGTAATTCCTTCAGAATAGCATTTCAATTGAGTCTCTGTTGCACAAGAATAAGTGTTTATTTTGACAGCCAGACCATGAATGAAGGAGTGCATTTGGACAGTGCCGAATCGAAGCTCGCCGAGTTAACTGAATCGAATTATGTCACTGACCAGCGATTTTTTGAGTGTAAGCAATAATATTTTTGGCATTTGTTCGGTGTGCAAGAAAATCGATCCGTGATGTGATAAAATCTGCGATTTTTGGACCTGTCACATCTCCCATTTTCGATTGGATTGCTGAGTATTCCAAAGGCAGGAGATGGTGGTCTTGAGAAGCTGCCCCATAGTTACCAGATGTTGCTAGTTGATGGCAGAGGATATTTAGTCGCTCAAGAATACTGAGAGTATCTCATGAGATAGAATCGTCCATATGACCAGTCACATGGCGAAATAGTATCTGTTCTGTTAGACGTCATTTAATATTTCGTATCGATCACAGAATGTGTGCAAATCGGGAATTCGGGCTGATCTTTGACTGTATTCTGTTGCAGATGCTCACGGCTTCCTTGTTGTCGCACCATATCTTGGTCGTTCACCCCTGCAGATGGAAGAAATCTGAAGTAGCAGGAAGCAGTGTCAAGATAGCGAAAATTCCTAATGGTTCAGTCCTATAAGAAGATGTCTCAACATGTTCCCAGATCCATATGCCTCCGTAACTACACAAGGTTTTTCCGGAAGATCACTAGGGCTGGACTGGGACGAGAATCCTGCTAGAGGACTGAAGGCTAACCTCACGGAGGCGAGACTGAACTAAAGCGACAGATAGTTGATTTCTATGGTCCAGCGGTGCCATACCATCGCTCTGGGTGTGGGTGAATCCCGAGCGGCAGGGATATCTCGAGAGCTGACTGAGTTGCCTTCCACGCACTTGGTAGAGGTAACGCCGACCATAATACCATCGCCACTGATGATGAGATGTGTGGAACCATCCACCAAGAGGGCGTTTCAATAGACCATTTGCCTCTCGCCATAAGCTTCTCCAGCATGTCCATTCCGATCTCATTGGTTGATTCTTAAAGAACTTGTAGCAGAAGTTAACAGAGCTAGTCTCGTCCCACACATTCTCCTCCAGTAGTCACCCATCCGCGGTCAGAAGGTCAGAGAGGAAAAGACAGTGCTTGAATACTCTGCATCGTTTAAAACTTTGAACTGTGTGAGGAGGCAGCTTGAAGACATGACCGGCGTGGGACAGAAATGGTGCTGGAGACTACATCTATCTTAGAGCCAAAGTGATCTAAAGATTCCCACAACACCTGGATCCAGGATGACGGGGCCAGATAGCCCCACTAAGAGAAGGGAAGATTTAGGGGGTTAGACACAGTCGCTAGTTGCAGTTGAAATGTTTCCAGCAAGGCGGATAGTTTCTACCCCAAGATCGAGAGTATGCCGTAGTGCTGTAAGAATAAATGAATCCTCTGTATCAGTTGTCGATCGGGAAATAAAAGAGGCCGAAGCACCAAACGTGGGATGTCGTCGCCGCAGTGCTTCATGGATGTTCCGGCATATACCCAAAGAAGGCAGGAGGCAGAAGCCTATCTTGAGATGGTTTCGCATTCTTCTTCTAGGGAGTTGTCTAAGGTACCGATCGTATATTTTAATCCAAGACAGAGTTGAAAATAGTATGCCGTCCAGGTCCCTGAAAGCGATAGGCCTCTTTTCCGGATTTTTTGAAGCCAGGTCTCTGCCTTATCTTCGATGTGCGACAGGTGCGTTTATATCCTCCATTTAATGTAAGGCTAGCCAAACCAATGACAAGAGAACGTATTCACCCTGTCATATTAGTTGGTAGCATCCACTGATAAGATAATCATCGGCTGGCGTAGTTGTCGAGACAGTTCTATCATAACGGTTTTATCAAATTTCGCATCCTTAGCCATGCACCTTTGCGCTAGTACAGTTCGTCGGCCATAAGGTTGTTGGATTTTGTCGCATTCAGGGCTATATATCCAAAGAAGAATTGATTGAAAAAACTGAAGTTGACCTCAACAATAGGACTTCTCTTAGGTGGTTAACCAACCCCAACCATGTGATTTTTCTAACTTAAATTGAAGTCCCAGCCCCCACGTCTCAGGAGCGACACCAGAGATAGCTGTCAGGTTGATCTGTTTCTGCATTGCCTCTAAGACCACTACGCTTTTAGTTTCGGCTTCATAGTGGCCAAAATGGACGCTGGAAAATGATGACGAGGTAGATCCTCTGGCCTGGGACCAATACAACCGATGGCCTGTGATACAAGGAGGTCTTGAATCATCGAAGTAGATTTGTTCTTGATCAATTTTCCTATCTTCCCGATTTCTCTGTGGATCAGCTTAGTAGCGTTGTCCAGTTCCGCCGGTGGGTCATAGTCTCCCCAGATAATCTCCTTTGCTAAGCAGTCATCCTGAATGAGCAGTTCGACTGAAATTATCGGGGCCTTGTGAGCTAAGGTAAATCTGTCTCCTACCTTCTCCTTGATTGCAAATTGATCGACTCGTTGGTGTTGTGGTGCGTTTCCATCCCATTTTCCGTAGTTGTGACTCTCTTGAGACTGTTGCCCTTATAGTTGTTAGTAACTATCTTAATCGCTCTTCATGTAGACCAAGCGTGTTCTCTGTTCAACATCGTTTGAATGTGAACTGCAATTTTGTGGTCTCCTACCTCGCGGGCCAAAGTCAAGCAATGTCTCAGATGTGTTTTCTTAAGTCCTTTGGCACACGTGGATAGATATTGTTTGATTTTCTTGCACTGCGCTATGCCTGCCTACATATCCTCTATGGTCCAAGATTCTGGAGTCACAATTTCTGAGTGTTGTGCAAATTGGATGATATTGCTTCTGTTGCGGGCACATTCAATGTGCAGATGCCAAAGATGCTGCACTACGTGTTGCCTATTATACCATAACCTTACTCGGGACTAAAGCCGTAATCCGGAGTCAGGATCTTTCGGAAGACTCTTTCTGCGTGTATTTTAACTTCCATGATCTGTTTGTGTACTCGTAGAAGGCGAGTCTTAAAGGAGTCGTCACTTTCAGAGGGACCAGACAGGGCGTCGCTCTTTAGTTGATGACCTGTGTACATTGAATTGTCTCTCGAGTTCCTGAATGTAGTGCTCAACAGACTTCTGGTTCTTTGTAGATAGACTTCTCCCTATAGCTTTGTCCCTCGGTCCGCCGATTGGAAAAGGTTTTCGTCTTAGGGTGCCTCATCTACCTTCCTATAGTGACTGAGTTAGAGAAGTGCCTGAAACTGATCCAAGTGTTCATGTGAATATACGTGAGAGCTTGCGTGTGTTTGGTTCCTCTCGACAGTAGAACACTCTTCGACGCGTTCCTAAATCGTGCTGCTCTAGAAACTTGTGAGCCTTGAGAGCGTGGTGTATCCCATTCTTCTGATTCCCACCTGCGATCCCAACAGCAGAAGGTCTAGTCTGGATTTGGCCACTGATGCTACTCATTGCCCGCCACGCCTCCATGAAGAACTGCAGCCAAATCTGACGTATCAACTGGGTCAGATGAGTCCTTTGGGGTCTTACTGGCATTATTTAAGAGACAAGAGGTCTACGCTCACTGTGTACAAGAAGCTGCGCTTGAACTCCAATGTATCTCCTCCCTCAGCACACGGCGCCTTCATTACTTGTCAAAGGAAGGTAGAAACGTTTTATGGAAGGTTCAGCTGTATACCTTCGATAATTATTTGTAGTCAAGGTAGTCGACGGTATTACTATATTCTCCACAAAAATACCATTCTAACTGCTCACGAAAATCGATGTCAGTGTTGGAGTCCCTAGGAAGTTTGAGTGATTCACTGTCAAAGATTACCTTTTCCATATCATAATCCGACCTGTCAGTACATGTCGTTATCACACTATTTTCCTCTTGAGAGTTCACCATAGAGAGAGAGGATCCAGCTACTGATCAATTAGAGCCTCAGAGATGCTCCACGCTTTTACCATCAGAAGTGTCCTCATCGGAGCTAAGATCCGACTCCATCTTCTGATCCTCGTCATAATCGCCACACCCAAAGATCTCACAGACCTCGTAGCTGCACATAGCTTAGACATCTTAGCGTTTCTTGAAAGGTCACTCTGTTTTGCTGCCCAGATATCCTCTTCCTCTGTTTTGTCGTCTGTGTGATCCTTCAACTGAAGAGCGCTCAAGTCGAAGAGTTTATTATTCTCGATTAAGAGAAGTGCTGATTTTGCGCCCCCGATGTACGCGTACCCTTTCGATGTGTACTTGGCTGGTTGAGCCAGGCGAGGTTGATCGAGACTAAATGCTTTTCCAATAAATCCAATGGCGTCCTCTTATACACATCGATGATCAATCATCCATTTGTAGGTGTTCGCCCCAGGACATTGCATGAAGCGCGAGATATACTCTGCAAACCCTTCCCCACCCCTTGCATAGAACCCTATGAAACTGCCCGTTGTAGATTCTACAAGCAAAACTAAGGAGGTGTGTCGTTCGCCATCATCTTGCGAATGATTTTTTGGACCGATAGCGTAGTGGCGCTTTTCCTGCTTTGATCCCATCGATGAGGGAGGACCCAAATTTTCTCTTCAAAGTCAGGGAAGTCAAGACTCTAATCTTAACCGACTCCAAGGACGACAGGAAAATCTCATGGAGCATTACCAATTTCATTTATGCATCGTTAACTTCGGAAGTAGATTTGTATGATAAAGCGTAGATGGTTTGATTGCCAAATAAGTGCTTCCAAGCTTGTTTGTCGTATGCAATCTTCAGCTGATCCTTCAGTTCGGGAAGGTCATCGATGTCAGTCTGAAAAAAATGAAGGTGCCATCCAGATATATACCTTCAGAGTAAGACGTAGAAAGAGGAAACCCCAAGAACATCGCAAACTTCAGCTCTTCACTGGAAGAGTGGGGTAGACTATTCTCAAAAGTCAATTTCAGCTGCTCGAAAACCGAGCGGTTCATTTCCCTCAACAAAAGGGGGGGGGGGATAGTATTAGGTATAACTATGAAGAGCATATATTGATAGGTATGGAGGGATTGACATGGTTTGACTGAGATCGCGATGTTTATTCTCCTGTGGTCGTCGTCCATTGTGATATGGTCTTCTCGTTGAGATCGTTTCCCGCTTCCTTTGCCTCCAAGTATGAAGCTGCTATTGATCCACTTGAACGCATTCGTGATCTCGCTTAAGGCATTAGCTGTCAAGAAATGAAAGTATTTGCGGTGTTCCACCAGAACCCCTGGTATCTTGGAACGCTTAAAGCACACCTAGGAAACAGAAGAAGAGATATATTTGATCTGGCTCTTTCTGAGATAGGCCTGTAGCGTTGGGAAGGTATGACTCCAATTCGGAGATCTTTTGTTTCGCTCTGGTATTGGTAAGAAAAAACAAATGTGGCGTATCGGTCAAGGGAAAAGTGAGACATATAGAATAAGAAAGTACGACTCTTTTCCGTCACTGAAAGACCTCAAACAGCTTAAAAAATTGTGTAAAAATTCCGAAGTACAGGTCACATGAAGTATAAACTTCTGCGTAACAGTTTCATCTTTTTTTAAAAAGGAGTAAATTCTCTAAGAGTTTTTAGGAATCGCAACATAAACAAATAACGAGACCAGAAAATGATGAACGAAAACTCCGACAAGCTCAGGTTAAGCATTAACACTCTATGTTGCTCCTTGTCTTGCTACCGACGAATCATGGAGGCTCCGAAGGGCATAGAGTGCAACCACCCTTTTCTAAAGCGTACAATGAGGCACGCAAAGCTGCCCAGTGTGTCACCAAGAGCACCTGTTGCGACTATCAAGATCACCTTCAGTCGAAAGATCGATTAGCAACCTGGAATTAATAGGAAGGAAGACTCTAATGACAGATGAAGACGATTTATCTTTGTTATATATGAAGCCTGTTGCCAAAATCAAGCGATTACTGGTCGAGAAAAAAGTGGCAGTAGAAGAGGAACAAAAATAAGTTTGAATTTCTATAAACAAAAGGGAATGGAAAAAGGCATCGATAGTCTTTACAAAGCAGTTTTTAGAGAAGGTCACAACAGTTCTAAAACTTCGAGAAGAAGTGAAGCCACCATCAATCTCACAGAGAGTGACGCAACGACTGACCACGAGAGACAAACTTAGGGAGTACATACACAGGAGAAACAAACAAGCAACTTATCAGTAGAAATAATAAATACAATGAACGAGTCGAGCAACAAGAAAGGATCACCACTCAATCAGATAAAAAGGTCTTACTCTTACTTTGAATGTCTAGCGCAATGTAAAGAGATACGGGAGGTGATCGAAAAGTAAGGATACTTGGAGAGGTGGTCCAAAGCGAGTATGAGAATGTATATAAAAAAATACGCGACAATTATCTACTATTTCATGAGATTTTCGAGATAACCACCGAGTCTAAATCAAACATGCTTTATTGGCAAAACTGATCTCGCAAGTCGCTGCAAACAAGACAGTGTCAACACCTCTGCGCTACATGGTCGCACACATATTTCAGATAGAGTTGAGGATAATAAACACTGATAATAGTGTGGAATTCATAAGACCTACCGCGAATAGTAAATGAGGAAATAAATACTTCGTAGATGGAACGAAAATTGTAGAGTTAGAACAACAAGAAAGCCGGTTCAGACAACTATTTCTTAGATTCGAAGAAGTGAAGAGCAGCGCAGATGGCTCTAAAAGTTGGAAAAATTATTAGACACTCAGGAGAAATTTGTCGATGGTGCACAAGGCAAGTATGAAGTGATAAGTGTTCCAAGTCTTTATTCGTTTCTCGAAGCGATCCTCTGCCATCCCACGTTGAAGCAAAAATACATGTCAATAGTCGATTCATCTTTATATGGTCACTAACACAGATCAGATGCACGTTCTTGTGTTGTCGGAAAACTACTTCACTGCGACTACTGGATTCTGTGAGTACTTAACCAAACTTGAAAGTATTAATATTCAGGACAAACCATTCCAGCACTTCAGCACATGTACGATTGATTCTAAGATCACGATAACATTGGCAAATAATCAACATGATGAACTAAATCCAGTGGTTGAGACAAAAGAGGAAACAATGCTTCAAAGTGATCAAACAGGAATATTCCAGGACCAGAGAACATTTGCAGAGGAGGAAGTGAATACATTACAAGCTATGTTGATTAGAGTCAAAATAGAAACCACAAAGAGTAAAAATGTAGTGCTAGATAGTCTAAAATAGAAATGGGCGCAATTTCATAAGACAAGACATGCTGCTAATCACAAATGCTGCAAAGTCAAATTGACACCGGAGTCAACAGCAGACGTTGAAAAAAGACTAATAATGCTGACTCCACCAGAAGTAGCTCTGAAGATTATTCAACATCCAGACTCCTAGGTAGAGTTTATAACTTTCGGTGAAAAAGATCACAGACAAGTTCTTCAGGCATACACTGGGAGACGAATTGAGGTTATCTTACGGTCAGAGTTCTGGCATTCAGAACTAGATCAGCAACATATCTGTTCCTTCAGTATTATTTACTACCAACCATTGTATGAAGTATTATATGCTTAGAGCTTACTTCCTACAAAAGCACTACGAGATTTTTGAGATGAGTTGGAAACACTTAGAAACACTCCCTACCGAGAAGTGGATAAAGACATGTGGAAACTCATAAGGAGACAAAAGCCAGAGTATTAGTGCTTCACAACAATCTGAAAAATGAGCCTACACTGGTTGACAAACGGCCAGCGATATCGACATGTTTCAAACCAATCTATCTCAGAATTTGAAAAATATACCCAAATAACTTTCATACCGGGATCTTAGCTTTAAAGTCTGAACAGAGTTCCATCCGTCAATATGACGCACACAAACAACAACTCCACTCAGATTTTGATAAGAAGGTATACTTAAAAGAAGAAAGTGACAGGTCTCTCTCAATCCTCCTGGCTTAAACGATTTTGAATTGTTCCATGTAAGAACCTATGAGAACAATGACGAGAAAAGGCGACAACTACAGTAAAAGCGGAGAGGTAGCCAGCCTGGCCAATCATTGCCTTCATGCCAATAGAAAAGTAAGGAAGAAGACTTCTCTCAGGTGATCTTTTTCTGGTACAAGCATATCAAACCAGGAGAGAGAAGAAAGCTGGAGCTGCCCCTTAATGTAGAGAAGGTAACTGATATGTAGTCTGAGATATCTCAGGAGGGTAACTCAACATATATAAATTAAGATCATGGTTTAGAAGAATGTTTGTGAGTGCTCTATAAAGTTAGAGACTGAGGGTGGATAACCCAGGATTAGATTTTGTATGATTAGGGATTAGAAATTGTAATGTGTTGTTACGGGTCATACTCGTCTGTTACCAGTCAAGAACTTTAGGGTCTAACGCAATCGAATTAAAGGACCGACGCCTTGCTGCGTCCTTGCTGTGGTACATGACAGGATGTGTGTCTGCCACATTACAGTTTAGTAGTGATTATTTTATAAAAAAATTAAATTTAAATTGATCCGGCTTATTCTCCTTACGAGATTATCTGCCAACCCACAGGCAGAAGAATCGCTCTTGAAGACGTTGATACCTCAGAGTTGGTAGATGAACGTGTCCTGGAACAGATTGTAGTAGAGTGTCAAATCGAAGTTGAGAAGACCTCATCAATGAATGAGGAAATGGGCGCGAGACCCCTATTCGCCCTTGATTGGATCCCAAGACGGCCCACTTCTTCTCTAGGGAACCTGACCTACGCTTTCCATCCCGCAATGATAAATTTTGTTACAAGGATACTCTACACAAAGGAAGTCTTTATGACTTCCTAGAACAATGCCAATAGTTTTGCAGGAGAATCTGTTATGTTGTAGATCTTGTCACACTATGCACTCCGACATCTCTCTGGATTGTCTCGAATCCAATGTGGGAAAGTATTTAAAAATGGATTGAATCTTTCAACTTTAAAAGCCTGATGGCTTAAGGGTAATCCTTAGAATCACCATGACTTGGTAATCTGGCACTTCATTCCCCTTGCCTGGATAAATGTAGATGTTATACTTCATGGTGCCATTCAGGCAAAGCGTGAATGGTTTCAGAAGTTGGTCTCTAAGCTTTGTGTCCCATGCCTCTTTCCATTCAAATATGCTCATTTTTGTATAATTGCTCATTGTGTATGAGTGTCAATGGGGGAGCAAAATGCGATTGTTTTGGTTGATTGTAATTATAATACAAGACCTAGCATCTTGATGACTGTAATTTGCTAGCTTAGACTAAACAATATTGTTGTACACATCAATTTTTAAATTATTGACAATTTATAATTAATTACTTATGAAATTACCACATAAACTATCTAAACAGTGGTAGAAGCAAAGTCTTTTGAATTGCCGTAAGATACAGCAATCCCGCCGGAGCAGGTCATGCACAGAGCATCTTCAGCGAAGCTGGAAACAGAAGGAGACAACTCCATTCTGTAGCAATAACATCAACAATTAACAAACGTAACAAATAGAACTATAACATAAATACACATTTCCATAAAGTAGCCCAACCTCTTAGCCCGACTTCCTATTCCCAGGTTTCTTCTTCTTAGCTGAGGGGGACGAAGTCTCATCAGCAAATCTCTTCGTTGGACGACTAACTCTTTTTGATGGTGGTCTGATCAGGGTTGGAGGAGGAGTTCCAAGCAATACTTGACGAGGACGATCAGTGATTGGATTCGCAGTGTATATCCTATCCTCTTGAGGGATATCAGTCTGGTGCTGCGCCATGTAAGCAAACACCCTGTAACAATCCTCTTCCGTATTATTAGCACCCCCGGCATGCAGGCAGTGATTCGTAAAGCAGATGACTTCTCCTGCTCGAACATGCAATACAATTCTCTGCTCCTCAC
>JALLAW010000989.1:0-10493 GCA_036939535.1 Cyclotella kingstonii | reverse complement strand
CAATTCTTTCCCACTAGCTGAATAGATGGCTATATTGTTTCAATCTTCTCCCTTCTGTTGGCGCTGCTCAGATTTCTCAAGCAGCTCAATCCATCTTTTGGAGAAAATTACATGTTGAGTGAATACACTCATTTCACAAATTGTGTCAGTAATAGCCAATATTGCTGATGTCATTTCTTACATGGTTTTGGAGTATTTTCATTGGGTGCTTGACTTGGGTCTAAGTTGAGATAATTGACCAAATTGTCACTTTCAAAAAAAGTGTCACTAGGCAAATCAGGCTCAATGGTTATAGTCCAGAATTAAGCTTGCATTTATTGGTAGTGCTTTATTACACAACCCATATATGTTCTGTATGATGATTGAGTGTAGATTTTAGTTGGATATTATATTTTTAGCTAATTCAGTTTTCCTGATCAGCTAGGACCTGCAAGAGCTAATACTTTCTTTTTTAATTCATTGCAAGCAAATGAATCTTTACCTTCTGAGGAAGCTTAAAAGCATTAAGATCTTTTATTTATTTAGAAGCTTTTAGTTTATCAGTCTCCATTTGTTGGGACAATAATGAAAGATTGTTATACATTGAATGAGCCTTCTTAACGGCAGCTGCTGAGTAATGGGTAGTTAAGGCCCTTGAATCGATTGAAATTCCAAATAAACATGTAGATAGGGGGTACCATCCTCATGAAGTTCTTTTTACTATTACATTTTTTGTGTTAAATGAATTGTTGCTGGAAACTTTGAAGAAACATTTCTTGTAGTTGAAATCAAATGTTTGTTGTGGGATCCATTTTGATAGTTCGCAATTTTACACAGTCTCACTGTTAATGTCTCTGCCTCTACTTCTATTTCAAACCAGATACAGCAGTATCTGGTATGCAATTTAGAGATGGATTTAGGTCTTCTGCCATGGTTAATTTAAAAATATGAAGTAGTTGTAACTTTTATGTGATTATTTTAGGCTTTGTATGAGATGTTACTAGTTAACACTGCCCAAGCAAGTTGCTATTAGTTTTGCACTTTGTATGAAAGTTTACCTATAATTTACTGATGTTTTCAGGCTGACATCAGTCCTATCATGTCCTCAAAATGTCAGATCTGACCTCTGTTGGTAGGATAAGATTCTGACTGAGGAGTAGAGATCCTACATTTTGATCAGATCTGTCCAAAAGTACACCCTGTCTAGAACGTCCGTAAGTATTAGTGGTACTACTCTGTATTCTTTGGATGATCGATCTTGTCTACCTCTAGGTAGGACTTTTCGCTTGGACGATTCCTATGTCTATCCAAAAAAAATTTGTTTTAAAAAATTGTCAGCCCTCATAGAGTACCTCTTCTATTCTCTTGACCTATTTTTTATGACATGATGCTAGGAGCATCATGTCCCAAAATTCTCTCAGGTATTCATAGAGCAAATAATAATGTCACTAAGACACTAATTAGTTGTTGAAAAAATGGCAGCATTTTTCCACTTTACAAGAATTAGCTATACAAAGTTAGAGCACACGGTGAAAAGATAGTGGATAAAGATGGCAACAGAATCAAAAAGACCATCAACATCTTCAATAAAGGCAACACCAAGCTCAACACTATTTTTCTCACCTGAATAATCATGGCTTTCAGAGACAGCTACAATCTCTTAAAGGCTCACAAGGCAAAGAAGTGTGCCTCGGCTATGGGCCACTTTAAGCAGCCCTAAAAATGAAACTAGTCAGGGATTATGGCTGAGTGATCTGGTTTGATCATCCAAAATCATAGGGCTAGTACTTATCATATTGAGAGAACTCGCTGCCTTTCAATCCTTGGCTGCAGAAACCAATTCAGTACCATGAAGGATGGGCTCAAACTCTCTACTCACCTCTCTCTGACAGAGACAGCAGAAGCTCTATTCCAAATCAACCATTAGTTGCTCTACCTTTCTGCATCCATGACTTCTTTTACCACCAACAGCTCAACTGCCAGAAAACGAAGATGCCACCACTAGAGACATGAAGCAACTGCTTCGACTTAAGAGGTTATGATCTGACATTGGCTACCTCAATGTTGCTGCGTATTTTTGACGCAACGGCAAGACATATTTTTTGTTAGATTGCGACCATGGGATTGAGAAAAAAGTTGGGGTACTGTTGTGAGGTGAGTTTGGAGGTGTTTTGTAGAGGATGGGCCAGGTAGAGCTGTCATGCAAGGAGTTTCAATGTTGCTTATGGTTGTGGCACCTGGCTAGTGGCTTTGTTGGGCCGGGAAAAAGACGGACTGATGCTAAAAGCGATTGCCGATTAAGTATCGATGGATGGAGAGTTTAGAAGAGAAAGGTGGTGGTTTGAAGTTGCGCCGATATTTTCCTGATAAGTTATGGCCTCCGTCGTCTGTTACCTTGGGGGTGCTAGAGCGGTAGATGGTGATTTGTTATGGAAGGCAGGTGGTACATTGTGCGTCTCTCTCAGAAAAATAAGAAATGTTTTTTGAAGTTCATCGTAGGGTAGTATCCAACGGCCGGCCAGTTATTTTTGGATTGCCTTCCCGGAATTCCACAAAATCTAAATGATACTATACCTCCTAAAAACGCAAAAATCTGGATTCTCTGACGAGGCATATCTCAGCTAATATCCGGTCTTTTTGATTCTTTTAAAGTCTGTTGGAATGGTAATTTAACGAAAAATATTACTGCAGCAATAGCTTTAATTTCTTAGTGCTTTCGATAGCTTGCGAATGAATTTACAATATAGGCTGATAATTATGAAGATACTACAGCCCGGGATCACTTTTATTGGATAGCCCACAAAAAAGTATGTACTTTCATGTATGGTTTATTTATACATAGATGTAATAAAGTTATGGCTCGTTTAAAACAAGTGGTCATCACAAAATATCCGAAGTAGGACTGAGTAAGCTATTGCTTTTAAGGACCATTCAAAGACAGAGGTCGGGTCTGATCTTGCATGTTAGATTTGGCCTCGCAAAAAATGACAAATTGGCTCCATTCTAATCACACACCAAAAAGGAGTGCTTGGATGGGATACCAAAAAAATATAAAATAGTCTTAATCCATGACAAATAATCTTCCTCTGTTGACAATTGGATACTCAATGATGGATCCACTATTGTTTAACAAAGAAGAAGAAGAAGAAGATAATGATGAGATACTGCAGCATTACAGTAAGCATGTAAAGATAGCTGCTACTGGCTTTCTTTCAACAGCTGCTCTCACCATCATAGCATCTTCAGATATGGATAGAACTCATCTTGATTGGAAACATCATCTCATTGATCTCATGAGGCATAGTCCAAACTCATTCAGGAGGTACTACGATATGGGTGTAGGTAGTTTTGAGAAGTTATACTCTAATATTGACCCCAAACTCCAAATTGACAAAGAAATGATATGATAATGCCTATGCTTGTTCAGCATAAGTACTTAATCCCTTTTGAGGACCTTAATTCTGCAGCAAACGATGCTTGTAACTTCTACATCTCCCAGCTTAGTATACGCGTCGAAATGGCGTTTGGTATGATAACTAAAGAATGAAGATTCCTCAAAAGTCTGCTTGAGTGTCGACTGAAGAATGTAGGATTGATTTTAAAAATAATAATAACTTAATAAATTACCACATCTACTAACTATACATTGTGGCAGACAGAGTCTTTTTAGATGCCATGGACAGAGAACAGTATCTTCGCCTGGGGTAGAAGTAATGTCAAGTGACAGAACTCTTTAGCTAGTGCTAAAAACAGATTCTACAGCATCTGTAACACATAAAACATATAAGGGAAATTTTTTCTCAATACCTCCCGTTCTGATTCTGTTTAGATGTTGAAGTAAGTGTAATCGAAGGGAACTTTAGGTTTAGAATAACGTCCGTACACAATTTTGGCTCTCGCTGAGGTAGGGTATTGATTTTTACCTACTTGTAGTATCACTGATGGTGCATTTCCACTTCCTTATTGGTGCTCTTGTACTACCAAGTCGCTTATTCCCTCTAAACATTTTCCTTTCATGTCCTCTATATCATCGTGTACCTCCTTGTTCATATCATCATTTTCCTACAGGGAGCCTTCTTCATTGCTGGTACATGCCACAGCTGCTGGTGGCTTTGAACATTCTCTTTCTCCTCAATTGCCTTATGGTCAGCCATAGTCCTGATTGACTCCACGTTTTCTTCCTCAGCCCGTACCTCAATACTTTTCTCTAATTAAGATACCTCCGCCAGAGCTTCCTCCATGGCAGTGGGTGCCACATTTGCCGAAATTTTGACCTCTATCTCTTTCACAGATCCGTCGATTGTAGAGATCAACCTTGCCGATGTTGTCACTTTGTCTGCAGGTATCCTAGTTTCAACTCGTCAACCTTAAGCCGATTGGTCTGGAGCAAGTATTCTTTGGTGGAGTTGAAGTTCGTATTCTTAGCTCTGTCAAATGGTCAAGATGGTTTGCTCGAGGTTGTAGTTATGAATACTGGTTGTAACTTTGTTTACGTTCTGAGTCTCGGTCCAGGGAGGGAAACCGTGCTCGACATAATCTAACAACTTGCTGTGGAGGCTGATATGGGCCAGACAGTGCGTCTCGAGTGTGTAGTGCTGGCGCAGTATATCCTTGGTGTAGCGAAGGCTGTTTATGTCAGTCTCAAGGTAGCTCATTTCGTTCTGGAGGCTCTGACGATCCATGCAGTGGGCATAGAGCATCTAGCAGAGAGCACGGCCATTCATTGCACGCTCAGTTCCCCGTCCGATCGACCAAACTTCTGTCTGTGAATCATCTGACAGATGGTAACGGTATCGATATTGAAGGTTCCTGTGAAGGGATACATCTTCTTGTACCTTGACAACCCGCACGCATCGAAGTTTCTTTTGTGGTGAGGGCCAATGTAGACGATGTTGGGCGTGCGGTAGATCATCTCTTCATCAACGGAGACATAATTGTTCCTCGGGTCGTGGACATCCGGGGTTGGCATGAACTTCTTGCGGATGATGTATGACAACATTATCCCAGACACTCCGCGCAAGTTTGCCAGCTCTTGATGAGCGGTCTGGATGGTCGCCACTACTGATCTGGCTGTGTGGAGGTTCGCTGGAAGGAACTCATTCTTATTGACATGAGCCGTTTCGAGGTCGTGCTGACATTTCAGTGATCTGATACTTGCCTAAAGAGAGTCGTGGGACATCCTGGCGATGGTCTTGAAGTAGTAGACTGACTGATTGAGGAATCGTTCTGTACTCAAGGGTAGATTTAGTCCTAGTCCACCCTTATTCAAGGGGTCAGTCAATTTCTTGACGAGGTTCTTAATGTCACCCTTTTCTATCTCCATGAATTCGAAAACGTCTGTGACTCCGAACTTTGCGATGGTGTGGATGGCTTCTCATCGAGGGATCAGAGCAGAATCAGTCGGGAATTGAAGGAAAATACCTTGATATAGGTCATTCAATAAGTCTCCTTTGACCTGCGGTGTCCCTTCCCTGAAAGTTGAGGATCAGGTTGTAACCAGTCAACTAACCAGGGGTCAATTTGAGGGATGTCTCTGGGAAAATGATTGTTGGAACCGCTGGAGCAGCGACGTGCGCCCTAGAGGTAGACAACTCAGAGGTACTGGCAAGCGTGATAGAACTGTCCGTCCTGGTCAGGTCAATGGCACATGTATCAATGGCCAGGGTTTTTTGCTGTGGAGTTCCCAGTGCAGCGGCAGTTGGGGTCAGGATCTAGAGAGTGGTTGTAGTTGTGCCCTTTAAGGACTTAAACTTAGTCATCGCAGAATCTAGGGACTTTGCTGTCTTGCGCTTGGTGCGCTCTGAGGCAGGCTAAGTGGTCGTGGTGACAGCATTCTCATAATTGTTTGTTTTTGTGTACTGCTTCTCCTTGTCACATGACAAGTTGAAAAACATGTCAGCTAAAGTCGTATCCATGGGCTGTGTATCAACGGAGTGAGTCATTGCTGTCTGCGTATCAGCAGAGGCAGGAGGTGCAGTCACCAAGTTGAACAAAATCTTCTACACTTGGTGATGGGATTCCACTGGCAGCCTCAGTAGCAGTGGTCAAGGGCTGCAATGTCTGTTTAGTGCAGGCCATTGTATGGGTCTTATAAACCGTGTAAACTAGTCTAGAAAGTTGAAAACTGGGGGTGGACTGTGGTCAGCAGTCCTGGTCAAGGTCTTAATTTTAATTTGTGGCTATCTGTGGCTACTGAGGGTGATGGATAGAACTGATGAGTGACACCACCATTCTGTTTGCCATACCTTTGTATTCTTATCTATCACAGGATCAGTCATGTTGCTCATACAAGTATCAACTTATGAGCCTCTTGCCATCTGCAATGTGGCCTAGTGACGCAGAGAGAGTATGATGTGATACGTACCCTACTCATTATTTTGGTACTTATTTTCTCAATCTGACAGCCAAGAAAGTTCACTGATCCATTTTCTCAAAATCAAAACAGAACCAATGAGAGATACGTCTTTTTCTTTTTGCTACGTTTTTTTGTCGGATCCGACCAAAATCTCTGTCCACATTATTGTAGGAGTAGTAATTTTCCTTTACTGTTGCGGATAGAACTCCATCCTCAACATGACACGATCATTTTATTTGAATATCCATCTACCTCAATTGATATTACTCTTAAATGTGATACTCTCATTGAACTGTTTGCAAGATTCTTCGGCATATGTTTCACATTTTGGTTACAATGCCCTAAGTAGCATCAAACGCGTCTCTGTCGATGAACATGCCAATATACGGATAAAATATCGTATTAGCGCTCTGAATAAAATACATCCCCTGGGATGTGATGATATGGAAAAAGCTCAGAGATATAGTAGAACGATTCTACGATTTAAGAGCCTATTATCTTCATTGATAACATGTGTGATGATCGCTTTTTATTCAGAATATGTAAATCCTATGGTCGCTCTTGCCACACCATCGGAAGTAAAAATCAAAAACTCTGCTACAACTGTGACATTAGACAATCAATATTCAATGTTTAGCCAGAAAACTAGTCTTCAATTGTCACTTTTGATGGCTTCCGAAGAGGCAACAACAGTGAACCATAACTTCATGGAAGAATTCGGTTTGAAACCTCCTACCGAAGAGCATCCTCAAATAATGCTACGCAGTGACGCATTCATTGACTCTTCTTCTCAAGAGAGATGGAAGATATCAAGTGAAAAATCAAAAACCAGGACACCTATCTTACAAGGGCTGGTTTACTTTCCAGTAATAACAGATTCTCGTTCCACCAATTCGATTGAATCCACTCCGCAGCCACTGGATTATTACAGTGACGTGATTGTTCTCACTGCAGTCTCTGCATCCCAGTCTAATGGGCCTATTTTGGCAGGAGCTAAGTTCCCAGTGTCATCTATCCGGTTTCCATTTTCATTCCAAATGTATGAAGAGAATATACTTGTAAACCGACCCGGAGTAAGAGAGTCCTGGTTTGGGACAGATTCAACGGAGAGTGCAGCTACTTCAGAGGATATAATCATAAGAGCCAGAATATGTCCATCAGATGCTGCATCATTTCCTTGTGATGATATTGAAACAAAGAAATACGCTGAAGGAGTCGCTAAATTAGTTAAAAACTTGCCAGGTTTGAAAGAAGGAGAGGTCATAAGAGCTCCAGCATCCTTGCCTCTACAATAGAAGATATTCATACTTAAGCTGCGATACAGTTTGAAAATAGAGTCTAGAAAAGTTTGTCGAGGAAGAGTGATTAAGGAATTGTTCTGATCTCTTACAGATTTTTATTGGTGATGTTAGGGTATGACAATGATAGCCAGGTTTATTTTAGGCTCAAAAAGTATTCTCATTATTCTGGGTAAGAATGATTCTCCTATCACAACTCTCGCAAGATAATGAGGTAGGTCTTTTATGGTGGGTTAATGCACGTTCACGAATGAAATGATGACAGGTGGCACCCCAATGAGCACTAACAAGGCCACATCGTTGCGGTTGATTTGTATTACCTAAAAAGTCAGAGTAAGGTTTGGCCCAAATCTTAATCAGCACTGGAGAATCTTGACCATGACGATCTTGTAGCATTTTTAAACAAGTTTATGATATGCATGATGATACCTTAGTATGCTGCATTGAAATTAGTTGCCAAAACAATACAATTATTTTTCAAAATTAATTTTGGCTCGGCATGAATACTATTATGCAATTCTTTCCTGCCATTTAAAACGTATCTGAATGTACCAATTAAAGCGATAGGTCATTCCATCAAGACTATGTATGAGGCTTGTTGTTAAAGTTTTTCAACTGTTCTGCAAACAGGTATTCTATATACTCATACACCTTCAAGTCAAACCAGTTCTGTGCCACAAGCAACTTCCATCCCTCACTTCCCTCAGAGATTGTTGGAGGGGCCTTTTCAGACATTACATTGAAAACACGAGTGAAGCAATTATCGTCATGAACTGATTCGCCATTATTGATCAAAGTCTGATTCAACGCAAATAATCGGTTGAATAATTTCGCCGATGTCGGAAGATCCCTAGACAATCCTACTACAACTTTTCTTCTTAAGAACTCGCGTGCTAGATCCATGTGATACTCCCTTAACACGCCTTCATACTGACCTGATAATGATCTCGTCAGATAATTATTTTCAACACGGGATCCTCCTAACCTAGCATACTGAGGTAACGTCAAGCCTGCCACATCTGGATCTGATGCTAAATCTGCATAGTATTTAGATACAGCTCGATCCAAAGGATGTCGAAAGACCGCGAAGATGCGAACACGGTTGCGAGTGTTGTATACTTCAAGCGTATTTAGTAAGACATGTGAAATCACTACATCAGGTATGCCAGAGGAAGCCAAATTCAGCGTTTTTGCACGTTCAAGACCTTCGAGGGTAGTCATATCTACATTGACATATTTCTGTCGATTCAGTTCTTTCACTAACAAAACCTTTGATTTTAATGACAGTGTTGCGAAAAAACATTCAAACACATTAAATAGATTTCGCAAATAGACGATGAGCGTGGAAACAAAAGTCTTGGCAAAATGAGTATAAAAAATACTCACATTCTGATGAAACCCAGCACCTAATTCACTCGCCTCCACCAATCTCCTACAAGTCCTGAAAACCGTCCGTATGACATTACCGCCACTCCTTGGAATCAACCAAAAAAATGGTGTTTCATTCCTTCCTATACCACGAGGCTTTTGAACATCAGCAACATTATTTTCTACAACTGATGCCAATGTTACATTCTTTGAGATCATGTCAGGAATGGTTTCTTCTGTTTGCCACCATGACGGATAGAATATGTCAGCCTCCATTATCGGATTCTCAACACTGCTTTCACGGTTGAGATCATTTTTCATTTCCATTTTGAACTCATAAGCCACAGAGGACATAGTTTTTCCGAGTTTGCCTTCTTCGAAAAAGAGAGATAATGTTAAAGATGCACTGACACATAGTATTACAATAATGAGTATAAGCAGCTGATGATTTCTTTGATGTTTCTTCCATGATGATTGAAATGTGTCTTGAGATGAAAAGTCACTGATTCTTTCGCTGAAATGCATGCCGTCCTGATTGTAGTCGCCTCTCTGATCCCATGCGTTAAATGAATGATGATGAGGAGCACGAGATGATAATGAAGCAGATGCTGAAAGTAGTACTGGCGTTTGATTAGGATTTGATGGAGGTAGAGAAGAGTTTCTCATAGCATAGTCGTAATCATTACTTGCAAATCTAACCATTTTGTCCCTCTTTCTTCCCGTAGCTGAAAAAGGTACTTCATTATTGTCTCTCCGGAACCAAGAAGAGAAATTAAACTTCTTCAAGACTGATTCTGTGTCATCACGTTGCGGTACATCGAATATTGACATTGTAGCCTGGTTTCTAGACTTGATATCTTTATCATCATGTCCTGGATTAGAAACAAAGTCCAGTAAATCCGGGGCTACGATAGCTAGCTGCTCCTCATGTTTTTGCAGCATAGACAATTTAACTTGCTTTTCCAGACTTAATTCTACTGAAGGGGTCAAAGTGACGATATCCTCTTCATTTTCTGCTCTGTAAGTACTGTTTCTTAAGTTCTTGAGTTGATTTCGTTTGTGTTGATCCAGACCACCATCAATTAAGAGAGCGTGGTGTCGTATTGAAGAGGAAATCGCCCCGGCTAGGGCATCATCATTGATGTTGGAAGATCCGGTGCTGCCAAAGGCTCTGTTACGAGAAATTTTATTTGTGCTCATCATTTTGGTAGAATGACACGTCGTTGATTTAATACGTTAACGTCTTGTCCAAAGCCCGAGATCATCAAAATGCTTTGGTGAGCCCATAAAATGTCTAATATTCTATCAGCCTTCTTTAATGACAAGTTGGAGTTTTAAAGGAAAACCTACTTTTTCGTGCTGAAGCACACTGTTACAGTGTTGATTTCATGGTTGAATGCATGGTACCTGTCCTAAACGAAGGCACGAAAATAAAGAATTAAAAGTCCAATATAAGTATCTTACAATTAGGGCGGGGTTACACTGTCGGCGAC
>JALLAW010000988.1:0-10462 GCA_036939535.1 Cyclotella kingstonii | reverse complement strand
AAAAAAAAAAAAAAGGCTGATAGATGAATGAGGAACAGACATAGAAGATCATCAGAGCAGCTTTCATAGAACAGCACTTCATTGAATTTATCCACAGATCCTGTGGCTCTGACGAAGATGTCAAAAGCGTTAGACGTGTGTTTTACTGCCATAAATGTAATCCATCGCCCGACAACATTTAGTGGAGGTAACTCTCCTAAGCCTGGTGGAAACTGGATTTCTGACGATGCCATACAGGAACAGAAGCTGCCTTCCGCCCCCTGTGTCCCCGTTTGCTAGTACGATATCATACCGCAAGCCATCCAAAAAATGTCTTCGTCTCCATGTTGACTTCTACTGGTGTCCGTTGAATTCAAACTTGCTATCGGTGACACTGGTAGAGACTTCGGACTATCTTCAGAGGGTGAAGTTGGTGAGTTCGTTGTAATTGTCCTAATTGGGGTCACTGGACGTTCTCCCTCCTTCGGAGAGTTTACAGAGGAGTCTTTTTGAACCGGAGCATCAGGTAATTGGTTTGATGATATGGCGAAAGGGTCTTGGTGTTCCGTAAATGACCCAAGTGGAGAGTTTTCGCGACCTTTTTCCCTACTGACTTCCGGATGTTTAGAACTCGGTTGTTCCGCAGATTGATGATTAGGTGTGGGCTGGGAAGAAGGTTGTGGAGAAAGAGAATTCTTCTTTGGTCTTTTCCGTGGCGCTTTTTCTGGTATGGTGGTCGTCGTTCCCGCTTGATCATCCGGTTAATTATCGTGTCCTTTTTTGTTACGCGGTTGGGGGGGGGAGGGTTCGACTCAGGGGAGTAACGGTTTGTGGGTGCCGCTGCTCTTCTGGAGAGACGTAGAGGTTGAACTGTGTCTACTGGATATGTTGGAGCTGTGAGTGCTGCGGAAACCTCCTGAAGAGCTGCCAGAAGGATGCGATGAGCCCCTTAATTTCGTAGGCTTTATAGATTTCTTTTTCTTAGATGGCGGTTTGTGTAGAAGTTCCGTGAGCGGTTCGGATAGAGGAGTCCTACCTAGTGGAAGCACCGATGACTCCCATGATTCCCCAAATGTCGTATGGAGGACGTCTTATGATGCAGAAGAAATAACGTCCTTGAGCATTGATAATGCGGAGAGTGCTGACGATACTGACGCGTTCTTAATCGAGCTTTTCGGAAAGGGATCGCATTTGGGGCATTTTCCGGCCCTCTTCTCTCTCTTAATTTTCTCATCGAAGTTAAAGAGGCAGTCCATGCACGCAAGGTGGTAGCAGATTTCCTACCTCATTGGGATGCTCACCGTGCGTTGACAAAACCCGCATGTGAGAATCTTAACGGTCGATCTGACGAAAATGTTCGGATTTTCTAGAGGATCAAAACTTTTGTTGCTTGCTTCAAATACGGGGTAGCAACTGTCGGTGGGAGTAAACTCGGTTGACAGGGTGTATGGTTTGCTAGGATGATGCGGTGAAAAGACGTGGCGTTCGTAAGTCGAGAGGATATAAATATCGGCAAGGCATTGCGATCGTAGGTTTTGTCTCCTAATTCTTTTGTAATAATTTGTTGATGGAGTGACCATCTACGTACGATCTTCACTGATTGAGTTGCGGAGTACTGTGCCGCGGGTACTGATCGTCTGGATATGTGCTCTTAAGATGTCTCATTGTGGGGTCGGAGTACAGAATCAGAATAATCTCGGAATCCCGCATCGTTAAATGCGTAGCGGCGGCAATGTCGACTGCGGTAATCACTCCCGGGAAAATGTGCCGTGATAGGTTCTCTGACAGGCTAGAAGGTTCGTCCTAAGATCAACTGGTTAGTGACGATGCCGCCCGTAGTTTCTCCAGAGTCCACTCTATAAGATACGACCGCATCTGCACTAATGCCGCCTATGGAGTTTTGATGGAGAAGCTATACCCGATTCGGATGGACGGTTCATGAAGGAGAGCAGGCCGTTGTTGTTCATTTCACTCGTAATGGGTATCCCTCTTTCTGAACGGATCAAGCGGGAGACTGGTTCAAGACGTTATAGTTTCGATCTGTATAAATCGTGTCATTAGCCCCAAATATTTTAACAAAAACATCTTTTTAGGTGCATATTTTATCTCTGATTGTTCAACCTCTTCCGCTTTTACTTTCAGTTTAGTTGATCTGACATTACTTCTCTGTTTTTTCATATGGCTCTTAATTGTTGCTGTTGACTCCGGAAAAATAATGAGACTGATGCAACGGTAAGTCCTGGTCATGTTTTATCATTGCCATATTTGATTGCTTTTAACCACGTAGTATTTACTGTAAAACCTGCAGCCGCATGTAAAAAACGAACCATGGAACTGGCTGATGGTAAGTCATACACATTTCCAACTGTCTGCTGTATTTCCTTTCATTCACCTATTACGCTCTTATTTATGAACCACAATCCTGAGTTATCTCTGCAACCTTGGATATGCAGTTGTGCAGAGGCTTTTATGATAAGCCTTTCATCCTTGTAAACGTGTACACCACCTTGTCCTACACGAAACATTGTTGTAAACCTTTCTTCCGCAAGTTTGGGCACGCTGAGGAGTGAGAGTCTCTGGAATTTAGGCAACTCCAACGCCTCTCTTGAATTATTAGGTAAAGTTTTTATGGCAGCTCTACTATCTTGGTTGTATCTATTTTTCTACCATCGGGTAAAGCTATCTTTCTTTTAGTGGTTCGCAATACCGGTAAGTTATCTTTTTTCCCTAACAAAGTGTGATGTAGCTCCAGAATCGATAACTATTTTGATCTCTGATTCTTTTATTTGCTCATCATTTCTGTCAATCCAACCATTGTCTACAATTACTTCATCGTTAAGTGGCGCCTAGTAATTAGAAAATGTATTGTAACTGTTAACTTTTTTGCCTAGTCTACTTCTTACAACAGATGGTCTAACTACTGATAACAGTCCCCGTCATGTCAGGCTTTTACACATACATTTCTACCCTATCTTGGCGTTTAGACGCGTTGGCATTCAATTCCCACCATTCAGAGTCTTTCCTATTCGGATGTTTTTAGCACAGTGTATGGAAGGCGTAGCATCCGCTAGTCTTTTCAAGTATTCTGCTCTTCTACTTTTCCTATCGAATTTTTCCTGAATAAGTCCTGTGTCAGTCTTATCACATTTCACATGCGAGCTGAAACCATTTAACACTTCCGTCATCATCTTCGCTAAACTTTCCATGCGCTCATCTGAGCTTTGATTTCTTTAGCATGACTTTTGGTAAGCGTGGCATCTACTTCTTCAGAGAGGGCCGCAAGATCTGATCTTCCATCATGTGAGCTGAACCATACCCAAGACTCCCGGCACTGTAGTCTGCTGACGCTGAAAGCGTGAGTATTCTTTAGTGATCATTACTTTTAAATTTCCCACCTCTTTTTTGCTTCCGCTCTTGCTTCCCACTCTCTTAATGCAGGGTCATAATCACAAGAGTCATAAAAGGTGTTTAGTGAAGAAATCATGCAAGCTTCAGTGGGCCACGGTACGTTGACTCTTGCCAATTGTTTTATAGCTTTTTCTACGCGATTTAAGTACACAGTGGGTACCTCAGGTGCACTCCAGGGAGTGTTTAATTCGTTAATTAAGGCACACTTATCGACAAAACCTGCTAACCTCCATTGAGGACGCAGGTGAGCAATCATTTGTTGCGCTGTAACTCATACGTACCCAACACTTTCTGTTTTTCACTCTAACAGATAGTTCTCATCTACTGCTTCTCGAATGAGTTCTTTAAGGCCTTCACCAACTCCTAAAAAGTCTGATACACCACGACTTCTCTTTCATGCGCAGCTTCGGCTACACCTCGATCCTTACTATTTAGTACTCCATTAGGGTACACTCCTGGGTTCTCTGGGAATTGAAACGGTGAGTCAACCTAACACTCTCTCATGTAGTCTTCGTCACTCATTAAAATCCTTGCATGACCATTGTTACCTCCTCCAAGTGTTGTAGCGATTGAAGCTGCGATTGCGATGAGTTCTTCCTCAAGGAGATCGATGCCTTGCATTGTCGGTTGACCAATCATCTCGGTGACTATTTACGCAACCTCTTTCTTCTGTATCTCATTTTGCACTTGGACCATTGTAGCAGTGCATCTAACTTTCTGTATCCTTCTTAATTTGACTTAGCTGCGAAGATTAAACTTATCACTATTGAACACAGTGACTATAATTGTAGTAGTTATTCAGTGAATAGTTTAATTATGACTATACTCTTGTTCTTTCGATTTAAAAGTAAGAAAACCTTAAATACAAAAATTCTCGTTTCAAAATTCATACCTGTACCTAGTAGACTTATGCCCTCATATAAAGCGTCATATGTATTCCACATTATGTGTTCTACCGCCTGACAGGTGGAACTGTAGTCTCTCATGACCAAATGATGTTGGGAAATAATCTGCGACTATCATTGATGATCACTGCTCATTTCAACTCTGTAGGTGGAGGCGATCAATCGGAAGCAGTTAAATGCCCGCTCTGGATGCTTAACAACAAAAACAATCAGATAAAATTGACCATCCATATGAGCCGTCTTTGGAGCAACAGAAAGATCAAACAATGGAATTGAGTCCTGAAGATTCAACTGAAGCAGCACAGTACACGCCTACACAATCATCGACAGAGTTATTGTCGCGACAATCAACTAAATAGTGAGAATACTGGACCCCTCAAAAAATGGTGGATTGAATGAATATATTCCTCATAAAAAAATGAAGCACTGCCATGTCCTAACACAGATATAATGAACTATTCTCATGTGTAGACTGGCCAGATTAACAAAATGAGCAACCTATTAGAGTATCATCTAGTGAATATAGGTGGATACTTGATGATGATTTTGTTATGCACTTCAATAAGTCCATGTTTTCTTTCTTCAAACATAATGAAAAAAATTGTGGATGAGTCTTTTTCTTGTTGGATTTTTAAGAGAGAGATACTGTCTATTGTTACTGTATATTTTTGAACAACCATAATTTTGTCAATATCAGCCGTAGAAAACTGTATGGCACAGGTAAAGTAAAAGTGTACTATACTATCCATGTTCTTCTAATACTTTATTGGCACAGATGTTGTACCATACTGTGGGGCTATTTTTTCACGCAAGTAAACTTCCTATGTTAATTTTACATAGGCGATGTCAGCTGCCTTACTCTGTCCATTTCATGTACGTAGAAATTTACTTGGAAAGATATCCGAACCTGCTTACTATAGTTGTATCGAACGGTATATAGCACATCCTACTCCTACTACAATTATTCCACAGCTCCTCAGTTGTGGTAATAGCACCATAATAATGTTATTGCTTATCGTACACCTTAATGATATATGAGAATGTATGACATGTATTCTCATAAACCAGCGCATTTTAAAGAGGAAGCCAACTTCTAATGTGACAACTCAGAGTAAGTGTATTTTTGGGAATTCAATCTCAGAGAATGAACTTGATTTAAATTATGGTGTTGTGTATCATCATGTGGCAATCAATGATACCTTATAGCAGAAAAATAATATGATATTGCAATAAAATAAGAAATTTGTGTGTGTTAAATTAGACGAATACATGACTTTCATTCAATTATCATGAATAAGATTCTTACAATTTTAATCCTCTGCATCTTAGGATGTCTGCTCCTTGGGGTCACTTGTAGCTTGATGATACTCTGCTTTGGAATTTTCTTTTCTTGACTATGCTGCTTTATTACCTGCATTCTATATGTCAAGATTGTTGAGTATTGGATGTGAACTTCACCCTTGTAAACAAGGCCTTTTCACCATTTCTCCAAGGGTATAATCTGAACTTCTCCTCCTCCAAAAATGTTGGGTAACGTCTGCAAGGCACTACGTCCCTTGATCTCCATTGATATTGTATAACACCAACACAAGGACTGTGGTAACATTCATCAAATATCACAAGCATGACTTCAATAATGAAGCCTACTCATTAGCATGACTTCAATAATGAAGCCTACTCATTAGCATTGCCATAGGTGATAACCACACATGACTTGCATTAATGCGTCAACTTTTTTCCCAAACTGTTACGAGAAAGGTGTTGTATTCATAAATTGGTTCACTTGAATGTTTGATAGATAATTCTCATCTTTCAGCTCCATCAGAAACCTGCTTCTTTGCAGTGTCTAAGGCCCTGGGGGGTTTGATTTATTTCCCTATTTTATTCATATTGTTGGCCATCTTAATTTTAAACGATTTCTTCCATTGATATCATCTATTTAGACCAAGGCTATTTCTTACCATCATCCAAGCCGTAGTATCTTACTCCTTTTCACGTCGGTTAATATCCATCATAGCCACAGCAGTTTCGATCATGGCTCATGACCTTGTTGCACAGCCAGTTGGAGAGCCACATAGAGATGCTTCTATGCCAGAGATGGGCAAGTGAGTGATTTGAGCGGTGGGAGCGAGAGAGTGGAATTGGATAGGATCGATCTTGATGGCGAAGAAAGTTTGCTCATTTGTAAGGAAATCTCACATTTATGTCTGACTGATGTACAGTATCTAGTATGAAGTAGTAGAGAGAGACATCTATTACTTAAAATTAAAGAGTCAACACTATTTTATAAATGATAGTACCAATTTATAAATGGGGGTCATTTATAATAAGTAAGCACCCGTTTACGCGAAATTAACCATTTATAAATCGTTGATCGACAATTCATAAATGGCTAGGGCAGGTTATGAGCCCAAAAATCGAAAATTTTGTAAATTGAATAACTGCTAATATCGTCTGTCCACCGTACATCACGCATCAAATTCACATGTTGTTCGATTTTAACTGTTTGTAAACTGGAATTGCCAACTGGAGACTAAGCATAAGCAGTTAATTTCCGTAATTTTTTGCTGTGGATGGGTTACTCGTTTATGGAAATCTCGAAAAATGTGTTGCTCTGCGTAAACGGGGATTTTTTTAGTAATTTATTAATCATCACTAGCACTTTATTAATAGATTTCTTCCGTTAACGGAGACATACATAAACATCAAAAGTTACTTCTGTTTCAGAAAAATCAAAATGTTAACCCTTTTTTATAAACATTATAAAGGGATGTTTATTTCACAGCTTGTATTAATTGTATGAGATTCTATGCAGAAGATGAGGTGTATAAATCAGAGTTATCATTTTGTTGTTTGTGTCATAGACATCACTTTTTGATGCTAATAGTAATAGATATCGCTCTTTGCTACTATAAACTAGAAAATGTATGTCAGTCAACTTGCAATGTGAGATTTTCTCACAAAGGAGCAAAATATTAGTTGCAGAAGTGAGTTTAGCACTAGTAGCAATGTTGAGTTAGTGATTATAATGATATTGGACATTAATTAGCACTTCTAATCTTTGCTCAATGAACAATAATTGTAAACTAGATAAATTAATTGTCTCTACCTCTTTTAAGAGAGTGTGACAAACCAAAAGACCACAGTAAACTACCTGCTGAAAACAAAGTATGGTAGCATACACAATAAATCTCATGGAATCCTTCCTCTCATGAGAGAGAGAGGTAGTATGTGACAAATATGTTAGTACCCATTTATGCAGAATACCTAGTTATAACTGGGTAGTGACCAGTTTTAACTGGATAAAAGAATCCTTGTTTATGCAGAGCCACACATTTTTTGCAGCTTCCACAAAGGTTGAGTTTTGATACAGTAGCCGTTGATACTACATTCACCAGTAATAACTGGGGATTGCTAAGAGGGGCTGCTGTATGTGGCCATAAGATCTGGTTGAAGTTTTAGGCAATTAGAATTTCAATATGTTCTCATAACCTGCCTGACCAAAGCACTAACCACTTATAACTGGGTACCAAGTCATAACTGTGTAATTTGGTGCAAGGAGTGACTGATGATTTATAACTGGCTCCAGTTTTAAAATGTTACTAACATATTTATTAGTACCCATTTATAAAAGGCATCCATTTACAAGTAGTAAGAAGCCCCAGTTATGCAAAATTCTCCATTTATATATTGACAGTTAACCATATATAAATGGTTAATGCAGGTCATGAGCGCAAAAATCAAACTTTTTTGTAAATGCAATCATCACTAATACTGAATGACCTCTGCATGTCACACATCAAATTCAAATGTTGATGGAATTTAACCATTTGCAAAAGGGAATTGTGAATTAAAGACCAAGTATAAACAGTTTATGTCCGTAAATTGGTACTGTGGACATGCTCCCCATTTATGGAAATCTCAAAAAATGGGTGGCTCTGAGTAAATGGAGATTTTTTAGCAACTTGTAAACGGTCACTCTAGAGAGCACTTTATAAATAGATTTCTGGCGCAAACTATGACTGTTTATAGTTCTCCAACTCCTACACGTAACCGGAAACGCCCTTTTGGCGAAAACTTTCCGGAAAATCATTACTATGTCGAGTAAGAATTTGCTCGTTATATGAATATCCGTCATTGAATAAGTACAAAGAGAGAAAAAATGATGGTCACCTCAAGATTCGTTCATCCATCGAAGCCAGACGATGAACTAAGATATAGTACCAGATTCACGTCTGTAAGATGAATGTAGGAACAATACTGCTTGAGATCCAAATCTTTGCGAAACGGTTTAGACCAATCCATTGTCTCAAATAAAATCCTTGTTTCGAAGAGCACCTCCACTTCGCTTCATTTTTTCTAACGCTAGGACTACCCGATCTCACGGTGCGGTTAAATTACATTTCAAATTTGTCATTTTGAACTAACAGGAGTCGTTCCTAGTTAATGGTGACGTTCGCGAAAATCAAAGTTTGTGCTGTCTTTTTTGCCTTTTCCATCCTTCTTTGGCGAAGCGGCCTCTATGTCTTCAATTGCAATGCGCCTGCTTTGATTCATTTTGTTCGAGTCTGTACACCGTACTAACACATGAACACCATTATTATTTGTCGAATAAAAATGGCCATCTTTAATTCTTAGACGTTTCTCTAGTCTACACACATAACGAATACAAAATGAGTGAATTCATAATCAACTTTCTTGCCGGCGGTGTTTCTGGAGCCGTTGCTAAAACCTGCACGGCCCCAATTGAACGCGTGAAACTTCTCATTCAAACCCAAGATGCCAACCCCAAAATTATTAGTGGTGAAGTTGCCCGCTACACAGGCATTGTTGACTGCTTCTCCCGTGTTGCGAAGGAGCAAGGAATTGGAGCCTTCTGGCGTGGAAACTTGACAAACATTATCCGTTACTTTCCTACACAGGCTTTCAACTTCGCATTCAAGGATGGTATTAAAGCACTTTTTCCCAAAGCAGACAAGAATACCGAGTTTGCGAAATTCTTCGCCATTAACATGGCATCTGGCGGTCTTGCTGGGGCAGGTTCGCTGATGATTGTTTATCCTCTTGACTACGCCCGTACCCGCTTGGCATCTGACGTCGGATCGGGTAAACAGCAGTTTGATGGACTTCTTGACTGTTTGAGGAAGACCGTAGCATCAAGTGGGGTTGGGGGTTTGTACAACGGCATTGGAGTATCCATCGTCGGTATCATTCCTTACCGTGGTGCATACTTTGGACTCTTTGATACTCTATCAGGCATAAACCCATACCAGAAGGACAACAACAACCTCCTTCGTGCGTCATCCAAATTCGTCTGCGCTCAGACCTCTGCAATTGCTGCTGGATATGCGTCATACCCTTTCGATACTGTTCGTCGTCGTCTTCAAATGCAATCCGAGAAACCCCAGGAAGAATGGGTCTACAAGGGTACTGCCGATTGTTTTGCAAAAATAGTGAGAGATGAGGGTACTAGTGCTCTCTTTAAGGGAGCGGGGGCCAACGCTCTTCGTACAGTTGGAGCTGCAATGGTTCTTGTGTTGTACTCAGAAATCACTGCTGCCGTTAATGTGTCTGAATAATGAAGAGAGTATTCTACATGGTATGTTTATTGCTTCATTTTTGAGCTAGAATAGTTCTGTGAGTTCAAGATAAAATAAATTATTGTCATTGCCAGCCGTCATCGATAAATAATGATACAGATTGCTGTCTCAGCTAAGCATGTTGTGTATGATAATTTTTTGACTAAGATATTATTACTACTTAGATAATGATTTTCCTCTCATCTACATACTTTTGCACCGCACTCATAAGAGCATGAAGATATTCTGGAAATTCATCTTTTAATAAATTGAGATAAGCACATGCACTCCAACCTTGTAATCCTACCACTACACGGGAGAGTATTGCCAGAGTCACAAGGATGTGAACCCTAACACTATATTGACGTAATTAAGCGATGTTCTATACTTCACGAAGGGCAAAATTTAGTAAATGTCAAACGGATATATTCTGCGCTCAACTTGATAGGTTATTTTAAACACTGAACTATGTTACGTCGAGTAAGCACCGAATAGCAATACAGGGACAGAGAAAAACATCGAAACATTTACATGGTTACATGACGCTGCAACACAAAGAGGTTTGCCCAGTCATAGCTAGAGTCGCTTGCT
>JALLAW010000987.1:0-10496 GCA_036939535.1 Cyclotella kingstonii | reverse complement strand
GGAGAACATATTTATGACTTCTGGGTGGAGTTCCTCGACAAATCAGGGACTGGAAATCCCTTTATTTTCTACTATGCAATTTGTGTATTCACGGCACATGATTTCAATCTACTTGGGTAAGCACTACCTAAAGATGAACATGTGGAAACTGGTGCGATCGATAGTTTGTCATGAAGAGGAGCAACTTTCCTCATTTCTGGATAGAAAAGAGAGGAAAGCGCATTGGCAAGACAACGTCAGAGAGCTGCTAAAAAAGGTTGAGTTAGTGATGGAGATAATTTACATGATGAAGATATTTCTAGAGTCACGCCTCCGCCTGATACAACATTGCAAAGTGTCACTCTTGGCGAAAAATTATCCGAGTTTAACAAGATCGAAGAGCGCAAACTTGAGGTACGTGAAATGAAATTCCAGCATAAATCCGATTTGTAAGTGATGAGCAGTGCATCGCCTCATAGAAATGAAGAGCAAAAAGAGCCTAGTTCTGATTTATTATCTCGTAAATTGGCTGAGATAGAAAAGACAATGGACACTTAGGTATTCCTATTGATATATATGTTCGGCGCTACAATGTTTATATAAGACATAAAGAGATTATCATAATTTAATTCTTTTAAATGACAAATATGATTAAGCCCTAGAATTTGCCTTGGACGGGATATCCTCTTTGCTTCGAGTGTATATAAAAGCCGATTTCAATTTTCTTCCAACATTGGACATTCTGATGAATCCTAGCTCTTCAGAATCGCTGTCCGCTTGATTCAAAATTACATCCATCTCATCATTTGGTCGGATGAAATTGTTTCTCTCTCTCTCTCTCTCTCTTGTTGGCAAATCGTTTTCGTCAATACAAAAACTATGGAGCTTCGCTAGAGCAGTGAGAAGAATGGACCAAGACGAAAACTCAATGCAAAGAGATAACAAAAGGATACAACAACGTTGAACCAACAATCCAAAAGGACGCCCAATACATTTCCTCATACGAGGCATACGAGGAAACATATAGTTGAACGAACCTTTACTGACACCAATACCCCGACCAGAGGAAGGTACGAAGATATTGTTGGTACAAACAAACGCTTCGTCACCTATGACATAAATCTCCTCGCGCTAATTTGGTCCCTCCAATGTATCGATGGTATCGCAAATATCCCATGTAAGGCAATCATTCGTCGAGCCGGAATATTTACAGGAAAAGATGTTGAAACGGCAATTGGCATCACGTATAGCAAGTACTAAAGTACCCCAGCACCCATGGCAATTACGATAAGCAATTACATCACCCACTTCTTCATGAAACGGTTTTCTAGTCTTACATACCTATCCATCAAAGGCCGAAATACAGCCAAGATTGCGTTATGATCATGAATTTGTATGCCGATTCGAAGGCATTCGTTAATTGCCTCAATAACTGGTCATATGATACCTTTTTCAAGTGTTTCGAAGTAATTCAGTGTAAGAGACGCCATATGCAATGCAGACGTTCAATTATGACGCTCCTGCCAACCAGCGAAGAGTACAATACAGCTTTGCTCTTTGCTAATTGAAGAGCCAGAAGATCTTCTAGCCATCTCTGCATCGCTGTCATGAAGGTGTGGAGAGATCTTCTCGACAAGTTTCTCGAAGCTGGAACGTCTCATGCGGAAGAGCTTGGAGGATTCAGAATTGGTGAGCACAGTGATATCTTCTGGCAGAAAGAGACAATCTCTCCTGCAATTGGGTGATTTCTTTGATTCATCTTTTGCTTTCTACTCATTGCTTCATCAGTGGCAACAGCCTCTGCTACAGAAAGAGTGACTTCACACCATGGTGAGTGAGAAAGTTTGTTTCCCATGTCTTAATGGTAGTCTTCCATATTGAAAATGTGAGGAATTGTTGAAATGTTATCTGGCATGGACGAAAGACACAAGAAACGTCATAATTTCCAGTAGGGCCTATAGCTTAGAGGTATTTTTTAGAATGGAAGGTTTTGTAAATTGTAGGACATGACGTACGACATGTCGCCCCACGCTGTGACGGACTGAGAATAGTCTTAAAAACTTCTTTTTTGCCTATGGACGCAGAACCCCCACTTCATGTACCCGATGCTACAGCTAGCGAACTTCTCTATAGTAGCCAGCTGAAAAAACGTATTCGGATGTCAGAGTCGGCTCAGCATTATAGTGTCGATGACAGGTCTGTTGGTTGTCAAACTAATGGTAACGATTGCTCAGAAGATGTAGAAATCGATAGCGCTATCATCCGAAGACAGTGTTATAATGAAGTAAATGTGGAGTCTGAGGAAGTCGAGGTTCGAACTAATCGAATGTCTCTCCCAAATCAGGATTATGTACAGCTTGAGAGTGCAGCGACAATCATCAGCGACATTGAAGTTAAAAAGCTTCGACTGGAAGGCATCTTCCATCCTAAATTTGATAACGAAACAGGTGATGAAGATGTCAGGAGAGAAATGATGTCTAGAATCGAAAAGAGACAAGGATTTCTCGAAGTTACACTAAAGCATTCCGGATCCTTAATAATGTGGTGAGTGTTTCTCATGCTCCATTTATCACTGTAAAACAATTGTATTCGTACTTCTTCATCGTCAATGTTCTTATCAGGAGTGGAGGCAATCGTTTTTATAGCAAAAATGGTACTAACAATTTATACACATTAGTAGGAGAATTTTTACTTCGACGCCACATGGAACTTTTCTGGAGTGCTTCTGATCAAATTGACTCAAAAATCGACCCCTATCAAAACGAGCACTCTACATGCAGTAGCAATTCAAAATATGACCAATGTGGAAATTATCTCCAAGCAAATAGGCTTACTCTTGCATTTGAGGTAATCACACCTTTCCTTGGGGACCATGGTGATACTCCAAAGCAGCCATACTTGATATGTAAGTGCGGATAGGTATCATCTAGTGTTTTACTTTTTGTTTCAGCTTTCCTTACTTTTTCATTTGTTGCAGTGCTTGCTGTTGCAGATAGAATGAGACAGCAATTTTACACATCAGAACAAGTGATCGCCTTTGCTCAAAGATTTTGTCTTCCGCACAATGACTATTGGATATTCACAACGCAAAGTACTTGTGAAAAATTCTTTCATTTCTTCGATGATATTCGTGAAGTTGGGACAGCTGATTTAGTGATAGGAGGGTTAGATGAGTTAATCAATAGTGGTGATACCTGTCACCGAACATCATGGAGAGTTTTTAGTACATATCCCCACCTGAATTATCAAGGAAATATTTTAGAGGGTCTGGTCGTTCGTTTTGTTCCATGCGCGATAAATATATCTGATGATCATGACCTAAACAGCAATTACGTCTTTGACTCATTAAGCAAATCAGCTATAATGTCCAAAACGAATCTCTCCCTCTCTTTTAAAACAGTCACATCTAACGAAGCAACAGATAAGATCCTTTCAACACAATTATTAGATTTCTTCACTGAACATTCTGAGATGGCAGAATCGGAACATCGTCTCCGCAGCTTTCTTGAAGATCAATATACGAAAAATAGCTGCCAAAATTTAAAACTTGTTTCAGGAGTAGAAAAAGATAAAATATTATCTGTTCTCTATTCTACAGAAATGATTTTTGATACGGAAACGAAACAAATTGTCCAATTGATTCAAACTCTTGAAGAAATGAATTTGAGAGCCAAGTATAAGCTGTATCAAGAATACAAGCATATCACTTCTTCAATAGACACAATAAAACAAGACTATCAGAGAGAACGTTTGATATGTATAATTGAAGTTTTTGACGATGATTCTTTCAAACTTTACCACAACGCAATGAAACCAGGAGTAATGAAATTATTCCGGGGATTTTCGTTTGAGCTAGTTACTACCTCTGAGCTTGACAAATTATCGAATTGTGATAGTGTGAAAGAGGAAGGAGCAACTATCTCACATGACTTCGTCGTTTCTGACCCGTTGATGCTCAAAATGAAATTCCTACCCTACATGGTGCGAACCTTTGGATGCCGAAACGGCCTAACAACTCTGATAAAGAACGGTATCCATGGTTATGAGAAATATACAATGGGTTTGCTCAACAAGTGGAAAGTGTCCGACGATGCAGTGAGTAAATGGCAGCCATATTTGTACAATTGGGGTCTGTATGTTCAATCGATCCTGGATTCGCAGCAATCTTGTACCGTGATTAAGAACCAAAAGTCAGAAAACACGCCTGTGGCTGAAAATTACATCTCAGGATATATTGAACACTCTTCTTTATCATATTTTTTGACTGGTCGTGATTATCTGGGATATTTGAGAAAGTTTGAAAGCCTCTATAAAGATGGCCAACTAATGTTTACTAGAGCTCGGGATTCACTGATTGATAAAAAGTTAAACTTTCGTGGTCTAATTATTGTCATCAGTCTAACAATATCCATGTCGAATACCTTCGGCGATCTTTTGGCTAAAAACCTTTTAATTAGACGTCAAGTAAGTGAAACTTGTTTGATATCTGAATCAGAAGTAATGTCATCAATTCTAAGTGGCAGTAAAAGTGGCATCATGTGCATTACCACTGTGAACGATTCAATAGCTCCAGTAAAAAAGTTGATCAAAAAGAAAAAGTTTTCAGAGGCAACATTCTTGATTTGCCTTGGATGTGATCAAGCGCAAATAGATTCAGTGTATGCCACGAGAGGAAAAGAGTACAAGCGCATAATTGGAATGATTAAGTCATGGAAAAGTTTAAAATGCAAGAAAGTCTTTGAACTTCCAGTGCTCTCATACAATACGAAAGATGTTTCTGACGCAGATGTCTCTGAGAATTTTGTAACTGTTGAAAGCAATAATGGTGTGAAAGAAGTTGCAGCTGAGTTGATGGAGTTGTCTGGCTCTTCTTTTTCACAGGATTCAAGTTTTGGCATTCTTGTTTTCTTTCCGGGAATTCCAGGATGTGGAAAGTCTACAATATGTTCTTCATATGAAAAATTTGCAGTCAATAAAGAAAATGAAAATATTGCAGAGTCGAAAATTGAAGGGAACTTCATAGATAATTCACATACAAAAAGACACTCGATTATCATCTGTGAAGGCGATAAAGTAGAGGGGAAGTATTGGTCGCGTTTTTGTGAAGACCGTCTTCAACATACTTCATCAATCTACTTTGCTGATAAAAATGCAGCTCCTACTGCATGGGTTACGATTGGTAATGTTTGTGAGATGAGCCGTGCTTTATCGATTCCGGTCGTACCAGATTCAAAGGCATTGTTGACCGTAACACTAGAGCACGCCCAACGACAGTGTTGTTATCCATTCTCTTTGTCGTATCTAGCTATTTGCATGCTGCGTGTTCTCATGCGTCCTAAGCATTCTCACAATGGCAAGCTCGATGCATCTGCAGAGATGGCTTGTATGGTTGTGGTTAAATTCTATTGTCTTTATCGTGGAATATCAGCAGAAAAATTTCTGTCATTAATTCGTGAGAAAATGCACATAAATGTAACCAAAAGCAATGATCATCCAGTTATAACAGTTCCATTTTTTAATACAAGTTTGACAGTGCTGCCAAAAGACCTTCAAGATGTTTTGATAGATGCTATACATTTGCAAGTTGAGTACAATGATCTGTGACCTATGTGGATGCACTCTTATGCTCATCATATCAGCATTTTTTTCATATGTCCTCTATAGTATCAAATTGACCGTAACAAAAGGGTGTGCAGTAAAACAAGTATATCTTCAATGGAAAAACGATTGAGAGAAACACTTATGATGCATAAAGGTACATTGCTTGCAATGTGTGCAACTGAAGGTGAAAGTTGTTCTGTATTTGCAAATCAAGTCTGTAAACTGGCCCTATCATTCAATGAACTTAAATCATTAACTGATTGCTATGATGATTCAATACCAAGGGACAGTTTCATAGAAATAGTCTCCATTGATATTGAAGCCAAAATAATTCACAATATACTGCTGAATCTTTCACAAAAAGATAATGTAATTGCCAACTTCCTTGCACGTGCAGGTGGAATCTCCATTTCTGATGCCAAAGATGACGCAGGACAAGGTATTCAAGTCTGCACTGTTGCCAACTCTTGGAGTAAAGGGGGTTTCATACAAAAGACACATGTTACCATGGCACATTTCTCCCAAGTACCCCAGCAGCAGCTGTTCAGCAACTATCATCACCTGAGAGGTCTCTCAGTTATAGTGACTATAACAGGTTTTTTGATTGGGAACACAATTGCAGCATTCTCTGTTACACTCCCTCCACAGAGTGAAGGTGTACCACCATGTGATATACCCCCATGTCAGAATTCATTCCCACACATAACAGTTTGGGTTGCTAATAATGAGCATCCTGTAAAGTCCAATGATTTACCTAAAATGTTAATTTCAGGAGATGCTGTTAGAGTGGAACTAGTAGATCCACTTGAGGTACCAGGAGTTTTTGGATTTTGGTTAAAATAGTATTTTGTCAAGTAATTTTAATCCTAGAGATGCCTTGTTTTGCAACAAATATATGCTAGCAACCATATAGCCATGATTATATTACCAGAACAGTTACTTCCCATATTGGTAATGTCTTTGTTCTCTATGGTTGCTAACATATATGTTTGCAACCATTTCATGGTGATGATACTAGAATTATTAGTCCTCATATTGTTATTGTCCTTGTTTACATATCATCAATGCCAAGGCCAGAAATGCTATATTGAGTTTTGAGCTATCAATTTTTTCTGCACCATTGTCAAAATTTATGGTGTAGTATCAATTTTCTACATGTTATGATATTCAGGCCTATGTCATCACTGACCATTTAAGTACAGAGATGGCTAAAACTGAACTAAGCTGAAATGGTGATTGGAGTGCACCTGGATTGTTTGTGTTCTAACCATTCAGGAATAAATGACAAAATGTGTGCCTGCACCTAAATGGGTATTGATAATATGCAAACAAGAACAAAACCTATTTGAGGACTAACAATTCTAGTAACATCACGTCCATATGGTTGCTAATATATATACTACCTTTGAATACTGTAGCCTGAATAATGAAAGTGAAGAAATTTTAGGCTCCATCAACAGAATCCATCACCAATGTCAAATTAATCCACATAAGTGTGTAAAGTGTGATGAGTTTTATCCTATAAAGACACCATAACACATCAATTCATTACATCCATCACCATGCCTAATATATTTTATTTCTCACAGCATGCATCATTCATCAAGCAATAATTTACAGTATCCACCACCCTTCATGCACATATCTTTTCATTTTGTCAGATTCAAGTATATGCTGGAAATATTCACAACATTGATCACCACGGTTTGTGTCCCAAATAAGTCAGAAATGGCACCAAAGAAAAACAAAGTCAAGATGAAAGTGACAACAATGACATCAAAGAAGAAATAGTCAGTTACAATCTTGCAAAAAGACCTACTGACTGCACTGACCACTGGGGTCTCACCCCCAATGATATAAAGCGAGCTGAAACAATTATTGACCAAAGGTTTGAATGCCTCTGCATGTAAAATAGTCAATATTATTACTCCATTGAAAGAACAATGTGATGTTTCATACTCATTTCACATTGGCCATGATGTGTGAAGCAGACATCAGTGATGTAATGAGGGATGACATTTGAGTTTTATCCAACAATATATTATCTGAGAAAATGTTTCTCGTGGCAGAGTTAAACGTCAGTGAAGATACAATTTTCGAGAAATGGATTAAGGTAATATTCTTGAGTGAAAGTTTGTTGCTAGCAATTACATTAAGTAGTCGTTGATGAATTGTCAATCGATTCAGAGTTCATATTGGGATCAGAAAAATTGTCTGACAGTGAGAGTCTTCAATATGATGATGACTTCAAAATGTCTGAATTTGAGTAGGATAATGGATCCAAAATGCCAAATGTAACAGTCACGCCTATTGGAGAGGCTGCACTTGCAAAGATTACATACCAAACGGTGAGAAAGAAGTACACTGAGTATAAGCATAAACCTACTTTGAAGCAAATAAGTTTTATCACACATATCTTAACTCATCCATATGGCTAGGACTTATCACCATTCATTCAATAGCTGAGGAATCTAAACATGAATTAACAGTAAGATTAGACATTCCCAACAATATACAGCAAATGCAAATCGCAGAAGAAGGACAATTTTAGCAAAAGGATGATAAGCTGCTGTTATGTTGTCATTTATATGTCCCGAAAACTAAGAGTCACTCTCAAAATTAAGACAGACTAATTTTTGAGAAGCCTAATTTTAGACAAGTATCCAATGGGCATCCGGTGAGTTTTGGTCTGCCTCGCCTAAATCCACAAAATCTAAATGATACCGCCACAAAATCGCAAAAATTGGGATTTCTCCACTTGGGCGTATCTTAGCCGATACTTGGCTGATTCAATAAAATAAAATTAAATTGAATTAGTCTTCATATGTTACCACTGTAATCTAAAATTCGGCAGACAAAGGTCTTTTCAGTTGCCATCTTAAAAACAGCAAAGACGCATGGGATATCACTCAAACAATTAATAGCAAATTCTTCAGCCGTGAGAGCTGCTATTATTTCGGATGTAATCTGTATCAACATAAATTTAGCACACGTTTAACAAGAAAGCACTGCAATGCAGTCAATAAATCTCAACATTACAAAGAAGTCTTTCTATCTAATATTCTTTTCCTCTAACAATCCGATAACTTTGATAAATGTCTTGAGTGCCAAGGTTGAACTGTTGCTGAGTAATAATGAACATTGATATTATCAGATTTCCAGTTGCTGGCCACATAACTGACTATCGTATACTCCGTTGTTTCTGAGTTTTTGCCAAATGCATGAAGACAATCACTGATCAAGGTGATCACTTCATTTTCATTGACTGGCACAGATTTGATTACATCGTCAGAGTGTTCAAATATCTGTAGATAAAGAAGTTCGAACGAATCAAGTGCTATAACTATCATTAAAGGTCTTTCCTTGACTGCCAATCTGCATGAACTTTTCTTGAATTCTGTATGAAGTCGGTTGTTGTTTTCCTCATACTGAGATGTTTCGCAATTGATAAATTTAAGTACCCCAAATTTTGTGCAGGTGAGATTTGAATAAATGTCTCTTAGACGATAGAAAATGGGACCAAAACAGAGAGAAATTTCTTGTTGTAGTCTATACAAGGGTTTATCACAGGTTAAATCATCATTCAACTGTTTTAAGTGCACCCTACTTCCATTCGAATATCCGTAGATCTTAGACCAAGAGGCTTCAGTCTGATATTCAAAGGATAACTCTTAGGATGGTACTGAAAGTTTCCCTCAACCCTTACAAAGGCCTGGAGTTTGATGTAGGTTCATCCAGCTAACAGCAGTGGTTATGATCAGCTAATGAGTGCCAAATATTCTTTCCTCTACAAAAGCCCATCCTTCCACCTGTAAATGTTTGGAAAAGAGTATTATGTTTGATCTCTTTGTACCAAGAAACTCATCCTATTGTTTCGCGTTTGTTTTAATGAGTTTAGCTTGTCTTTATCCACGGAGAATTTTTCAATCAAAACTCTCTTTTCTTTGCTACTAAGATTCGAGGGTTTATCAACTTCTGCCCTCTCATCAGGTGTCAGTTGTCTTAGAAGGCTGAATCTGTTCTGATCATCCAACTCAAGCCATATCTCTCCTTTATGTGTAACTATAGGGACTAGCTCATACAAATTTTCAGCGTAGACCACATTTTTCTTAGCTAGCAAGCAGGCTGTGAAGTGCTGAAAACATCAATCTGGAAAGGTTGACTTTTTACAGTTGGATAGAAATGTAACATACTCCTGGGCAGAAAAGTCAAAGTAGCCCTCATCGCTTACAATCTTCCTGTACTGTTCAAACTGAGTGGCGATAGCCAGAAAACATGGTTCATTAGGTCTTGGCTTGTCTAATGATGGGTCCTAATTTCTGTGTCTGACCAAAAACTGCCTAAAAAGAGTTTTCCTCCTGTGTTTTCATCGCCTCAAAATTTCTACCCCGTATCGTTATTAAATTTATCTTTTATATCCAAGCGAGACTTCTCTTTTTCTCCTCTTTGACTTCAGTAACTCGTCTGGTACAGTTTTTAACCTGTGAACTGCCTTCTTAACTAGGATCTCAGACTTGGTACATGTGAAATGAATATTGTTTTGAGTAGTCAGATGAACTTCTCTTTCAACCTATACACCCTTGACTTTGTCTGCCAGGAGCTTGGCATCTAATGTGTTAACACTCTGCGTCGGTGAAGACTTCTTTGACACTGTAAGTAAAATATGGAAAGTAAAAGCTATTATCGAGTTGATCGGTTCCTGTATTTCAGATATGGAATTAATCTCATTAGTTAATCTTAATTAATCTAGAGGCTCTGATTCTCTTTTTAACCCAATATCATAAACTTTTTATACAGCATAAAATTCGCCCAAACTTTCCTAGCTATATATTTCTTTATTTTATTTGCATCACAAACAATGCGTTGTAAAACAAGCCTAGCGTTAGTTGCAATGGTTTTTAGTAACAATTATGATT
>JALLAW010000986.1:0-10505 GCA_036939535.1 Cyclotella kingstonii | reverse complement strand
CCTAAAAGTTTACATATTTTTGTATTACATTATGTAAACTAAACATTCAAAGTTGCATACATATAATGGTCAGTCTATTATATATTTGATTTTCATGTGTAAAATTGCCCTAACATACATATTTTTGTTCCAAAGCAACATACATTTTAAGCCATTACTTGAAACAGTGAAAAATTGTATGTCAAATAATGCATCATTGTGTAACATTATGAAGCTTCATTTACATACATTTAAGGCTGTCCAGCAGAAAACACTAGAAAATGCACGTAAATTAATTGTTGTGGAGCATAATATATTCATATATCAATTATCAATGTTATGTTGATATAATTCCGTGAATTTCAAAGAACTCCAATCAGATGAAATTACTTTTCACCAAGGCTCTGCTTTTTCTTAAGCAATGCATCAATGTCTTTTGATGTTCTTGACAAATGATCTTTGTCGGTTTCCTCCTTCATTTCTTTTCGAATTCAAGAGATATTCTCTCAGTTTTTTCCAACTTAGATAATAAATGCTCTCACTCCTTACAATCTGCTGTCATTCTGACAAAGCTTAAGAACATTTTAATTACCCTGATTGCAGGCAGATTCTGCACCGAGCTTGGCAAACTTGATGATGCAGCTAACCATCCAGAATTGATGGGAACCATTTAGGCCAATTCGCTTAACAAAACTTTCATTGAAAGTGACAATTCAGCTGAGGAAGCTGAAGAAAATACTCCAAAACAATGGAAGGAATGACTGAGGTACCATTGGCTATTGCTGATGCTAGAAATCTGAGCAGCGTGAACAGAAGAAAATAAATCGAAAAAAAGCGAGACCATTTGTTCTGCGAGTGGGAAAGAATTCGAGAGAATATCTCTCTAATTCGAAAAAAATAAAAGAGGAAATAGACGAGATTAGTCGCCAATTACTCCAAATGGGCATTGTTTCATTGCTGAAGAAAAAGCATAGCATTGGAGAAAAAATTGATCTGGTTTGATTTTATTGTAATTGAAAAGTTCGTAATGGGATCGTGTAGTTTTGTCTGCATTAAATGGCTGAACATACGTAAAGTAACGTCAATATTACGAAATTTTTCATAATATTTTCGTACTTTTATCTAGCGTTAAAGATGCGTTACTTTCATCAAACAACTGTGAAAACGTACGTACAGTTGCGGAAGTTTTCGTACATATTTCGGCGTTTTTGGCGGTTGGCATAAAAATGACGTAATTTTATCAAAAGACGATCAAAAAGTTACATAATTTTACCGTAACTTTATGTACATTTTTCGCTGTTTTCTGCTGGACAGCATAAAATGAAAGCATGATAATAACGTAACGTTACTGAATAATACGCAACTTTACTGATAATTTTCGACTGTTTCAGATGACGGATTAAAAGTACGTAACTTTAACACGAAAATACGTAAAATTTCGTCAATATTGCGAAACTGTCCACACATTTTTGTCAGTTATTAGTGATGAATTTACAGTTGAATAAAGTACAATTGACGAAACCATATAAATCGTCACATACATAAAAAGAATGTTATCTTATGTAAGGTAAAAACACAGTATGGTTTATCTCATCTGACTTCAGCATGTGTTGAGAATGGAGACAATCTGACTTTTTTGCTCCCAGATCGAATCCGACCTCTGTCTAGAATGGCCCTAAGGGCTGATCGGATTCGACCTAGCATGTCAGATACAATCTCGGAGCAAAAAAAATGTATCCGACTCGTTTTAAGATCTGAACCGAAAATGTAGTTATCATACTGGTAGGAGTAGCACATACATTTTATATAATAACATTACCTCTTAGGTATGTAGATGTTAGTACCCATTTATGCAAAATACCTAGATGTAACTGGGCAGTGCAGCTATAACTGGGTAGAGAATAATCTCCATTTGCGCAGAGCCATATACTGTTCGAGGCTTGCGTAAATGGGGAGTTTTTACACAGTAACTGTTTATGACAAATTCCCCTGTTGTAACTGGGGATCGCTAAGATGGGTTGCTGTACGTGGTGACGAGCTTCTGTTTGAAACTTCATGCTATTGAAATTTCATTAATTTGGGCTCATAATCTCTGCGCGACCAAAGAACTAACCAGTTATAACTGGGTAATTAACCAGTTATAACACATATTACTCCTCTTCGATCGGGAGTAGCGTAAAGTAAAATTCTACACAAAAGAATGGTATTGATTCAGTTACAGACATTCATACCGAATCAACTGAGGAATTCAATTGCCAGTAAAAAAAGGCGCCAACAACAGCGGTGGCGAGGACGAATAAGGGAAAATCTGAGGTGGACCACACGGAAAAGCAGATCGAATTGTTCTGTTAACATTGTCACGGAGAGCCGCTGAAAAGACACAGCGAACCAACACAGCTCCAAAAAGAAAAATCAAAAGAAGGTTCACGCGTAGAAATCTACACCAAGGCACGTAGAAGCTATGTCGACAAGAAGAGGTGAAAATGAGTTGGAAAAGTCAGTCGAAAAATGACAGCGATGGAACAAACAGTTAGGAGCGAATTAGAGGAGAAAACGCTTCTGACGAAGAGATTCAAGACTCGGATGAGAATAAGACGTCATCAGGTGTAACAGCTGAAAAGGAGGTAAACAAAAAAGGATATCTCCAGATAAGTCAACGGGCAGTATAAGATGATTCTTGCATAAGCCTAAAGGATCATCCAGCAGGACTTCAAGGCAGGTAGAGGAACTCTTTACACCATATTCAAACTATAAAAACAGAGGGAAGTTGGAGAAGGAAGGAGGACAAGGAGTAAAAGGAATTCAGTTTCACAAACATAAGGCTGTAGTATTTCGCTGTAAGAGTTTACAAACGTTTCACGAGCATGAGATCAAAGGACGAAAAACTAGTAACAAACTGTTAGATAAACTTGAGATGGCGATAACGATTATAAAGAAGGTGGCAGACACGAATGCCCAATTCATTGCAAATGAAGGAGCAGGGAATCCTGCTGTCAAACAAAATCGAGATGCTGGTCTACGCAAGAGTCAAAAACTGTTGACACGTTCATAATTCGAAAAAATCATTTCTTCTCATTAGGGACAGCAAACTCATCAAAGGATCCGCAATTCTAGCTGGATCTATCTGGATAGCAGAACTGCTACAACTGCCGGAAGAGAATTTAAATGATTAAGACATTCAGTTAAAAATTAAGCCTCTACAAACACTTGAGTCGGTACAAAACATGGTTATGATAGAAATACCAAAGGAGATACCAGCTGGTCCGCCTGAATTTGCAGTCGTACAAGGATACCCACCAGGTAAGTGAGGCTGAACAATATACTAGAGATGGCTAAAAGACAAGGGATCTGGAATAAAATCTGGGGAAAATGTACTTTTTCACTGAAAGTTCGTGATAAACTAGACTCAGAAGGGGACAAAGAAGCTACGTTAAGAAGATCAATATCCATGAAATGTGCATGAGGAACATAGGGTGCGTCAGAATTTTTGGATTATTAGCAATGAAAAATTCGGTGACAATTAGCTTCTTACTCGACTCAGAAGGGAACAACAAGGCAGAGAAAAACTAAGAAGTTAAGGATGCTATAGATGATCTAGAGTTTAAAAAAAGAGAAACGATTGTCACTCAAGATAAGAAGAGAGCGCTTAAAACTATGACTAAATACAAGAAAGTGCGGTGCGTGTCTAAAGATCAGTGGGGAAATCATGTAGCCAAAGTTCTTACTGCGATATCAAAAAGTATGCAGGTCAGTTGATCAAGTACCCTGCGGCTCAGATCTTCTTTAAACTTGTCAGAGAAGGAGCAAAGGTTATTAAGGAGCCTTCTCGCCAGAACAGATGGCATTAATAGACCACACAAGATATGACTCTAACGCCGATTTTCCTAAAATGAAGAACACGCACCTAAACACATTATAGCAGATACATTAAAAGACCTGGGCGAAGAGACATTGGGATTAACGGAGGACGAACTGACCCAACTGCAGGAGGGCGTGGACAACGAGGAGAAACTAACTTTAGAGGAAACTAAACCTGGAGATTTCGATTTGCTCAACATTAACTCGATCTCTGATAACAAATCGTATTACTCCGAGAAATCGAAGGGTCGCTCAATCTACAGTGTTGACTGCTACGAAGAAGAATCTGAGAAAGAAGATAAAACATTTAGCCAAGATAGAATTCTATTAGATAACCTTACTTTAGTTAATGAGAAAAATAAACATATTCAGGCTTTGACAGGCGAAGATCAGTTGCTCTCGGTAAACTTAAGTGACATCAAATTAGAAATTGGATCGGACGAAAATGCAGGGAAGCTTAAGAAGGAGACGAAAAATGATCTTCTGAACGAGAGCGAAGCGTATCTATCAAAAGTTGAGGACACTAAACGAAGGATGAGAACCTGCAAGAGGCTAACTAAATCTAGCGTTGACCAAGTGAGTAGTGAAGGCAATGGAATCTTAAGTTATGACAACAAGAACTTGTGTCAACGCCTAGAAGCTGAGTGCACAGTCAGATCGTAGAACCTTATCACCAACTCAGTGGGCACTATTGGTGAAAAGAGGGACAATTCCAACTAATGATGAGTCAGATGGGAGGAAGCGTCCAAGATATCACGAGAGTGCTTAAGCTTCATAAGATGGAAGAGCTATGTGAAAAATATGAAGTTGACTGAGCCTTTCTTCTTGAACTCAACATGAACTGGCAATACCTCTAAGCTTCTCACAATAAAACAAAGACTTTACGACAATGTTTCGAGACAAAACATGGCGTGTCATTACGTCAAATAACAATTGGAAGATGGGGGAAAACACTAACCAGATGAAGTAGGGTTGACTTGTAAAGGGAAAAGATTTCGAGGAGGACTTCAGAGGTCTAGAAAGATGGACTTCATGGAGATTTCACAATAACAACAACATATCAACGAGGCTGATATTAGCGTACAGGAACGGGAACGATAGGAAAGGCGGTTTGAAATCGATCTACAGTCAACATCAGAGATACATTGATAAAAACAACATTAAGCTAGGAGATAAATTGATAAACTGCAAGAGATTGACTACGACTTAATCACATAGTTCAAGCAATGGATAGAACTGCGGGAGAAAATCATACTGCTGATAGATGAAAACGACCACGTTAGAGATGGAGTCTTTATGGAAACTGTAGAAAGCTCCTCACAAGGAGTTAAAAAAGTCACGCACAAATGGTGGGGAGATAAAGAATATAGCACTGCCATTAATGGATCATACCCGATAGATGGGCGTTTTATTTTTTCTGGTCTAGAAATCACGAATGCATGTGTTTCAAATTTCGCTGAGTCTTCAGAAGATCATAGAATAGTTATAAAAAAATCGTTCTGTGTGTTCGTCCTGCCATGTTAGATTGTGTATATGTGTGGTCCCTGTACGACGTTTGCGTTGGATGCCAGCTAAAACTGAAGGTTTCAATTTTTTCAAGGACCTGCCCTGCGCGGGATTGCTGCGATCTGCGGCAATCGAAAAGACTTAATCTATCACAATTTTTTCCTTTTATTTGTGATAATTTACTAATTTATTACTATTGTTATCAATTTAAGATCCACAAAATTCTGGAGAGACTCAGAAAACTGGATGCGATTACAAAAAGATAGTCAGACACGATAGAAGGGACAAGGCGCTCGATGGAACAATATTCATTCAAATAGCAGAAATTAAAATGCATGCGGAGAAGGGTTGTAGGAAAATTTCGAGGCCAGATGGATAATTCTCACCACAGGTCAAGTATTGATTTGAGAATTGGCAAGCATTTAAAGCGCTGATAAGGACGAAGCAGTCAGGTAGAAGTATAAAAAGGAATTTAGCTTCACCAAAAAAGATGACTTCGTTCCTTTCGACATGGACTTAAAGAAGCTACAAGCTCAAGGTGAATGCTGCAGAAGGAGATGGAGAGAGAAAGCCATAGCGGAAAATGAGAGAATGAAAACGAGTGAAAATAAAGGTAAAATGAACAGGGAAGGAACTACAAGAGTATGGAGCGCAATAAAAAAGGCTGTAAAAGAGCCACGCACAAACAGCGAAACCAGGGTTGCTAGGGAGATAAACGGAGAGTTTGTTAACTATGAAACGAAAGAGGAAGTAGAGGTGGCACTACAAATGGATAGGGAAATGGTTCACTTTAGCTAACAGTGTCCAGATCATAAAAGCCTATTTAAGAGAAAGACTCAACTACCTTCAGGACACAGAGTTAGCGCAAAGTATTTTATCAGGGGAGCTTACACCACCTCAAGAATTAGACATGGCGACTAAATTGATTCTCAAGGAGGTTGGTATAGTGGAAAAAACAAAAGACAGATAAACAAGAGGAGGTGTTTTGATGAAGAAGAAGTCTACGTGTTCTGAAGCAGAGTGAAAAAGTTTACTTCTTTGTCACAACCTGGGATTCATTCTGGACACTATAATGCTGGGATTCAAAGCAAAATAATCCTACAATCTATGACATTGTAGAACAGGCGTCCAGCCTGAAAGATGTGGAACAGGACTTCAAATTGTAATAGAAAAGGTGGCTGGGGACTGCCTAATCAATAAACTCAGGGCAATACAGCTTTATGAAGCTGATTTTTATTGTTACAACCAGTTCATTTTCGGTCATGAGGCCCTTAACAAGACTACGAAGGCAAATCTGTTGAGTGAGAAGTAGTTCAGTCAGAAACATAAAACTGCCATTGACGCCAGTTTTGACAAAGCTCTGATGATCAACATCTCGAAACAAAGGAAGAATGCCCTTGCGATAGTGTCGAAAAGCGTCGAAAGCTGTTATAAAAATGTCAATCACGTTATCATGTCTTTGATCTGGCTCACTCTATTGAATGGAAATGTGAAGGCTATTCAACCAGCTCTTAAAAGTTTAAGAGAAATTAAGTTTTATCAAAGAACAGGATTTGGAGATTTGTCACCATATTTCGGGGGAGGGAATAGCGATCCGCCTACAATTGGTTTAGGACAAGGGAGAAGAGTAGCTCCTGCTTTGTGGTTACAACTCAGTGCATTTCTAGTTAATATATACAAAAAATGGGGTATGGAGCTGTGATCAAACTCCGTCTAACGGAAGAATGGGTTGAAGCGATGTCATCTATTTGTAGATGACCCAGACATTTATATCTAGAAAGAAGACTGCGACAGTTTATCTTTAGTATGGTCAACGATACTAAGTACGACGATGATGTGAGCACTATTACTCATTGCGACTGGAGGTGCAATTAAAATCAAAAAGAGCATGTTGTACGGTTTGCACTATGAATTAAAGGAAGGAAGCTGGAAATTCAAAGAAAAGGACTATAAATTAGTGATTCTGACACCGGATGGGAAGACTGAAGTGATCAAGCAAAATAAGATGGGTATAAGCAGGAAATCTCTGGTAATGATAGATGGTCCGAACCAAGGGTATCTTAACCACTTAAAGTTTTTACAAAAAAAACGTTATACCTGGCTAGAGAGCCTAGAAATTAGTAAACTCCGGGTCATATAACCTGGGTAGCATTACGGAGACAACAGTGGCCCGGTCTGAGATATGAGATAGGGACTATTTCTAACAATCTACAAGAAGGAGGAGCAATGTTTAGTAAAAGCGATTATAATCTCTCACCAACTCTAACAAATGTGGTTAAAGGTTTGAGGAAATTGCACCACACATATGGAGGATTTGGTTTCTTCAATTTCAACATTGAACAACTAATAGAAAGACTAATCGTTTCTACCACACTACGAAAGCAATTTAAATATCAGCCTTATACTCAAACGTACACTACAACTCTTACAGATTCAAATCGGATCTACATGTGACCCACTATTACAAAGCTTCGAAAGTAGAGAACATCTAGTGACACAATCCTGGATTTATGCTCTTTGGTGCAGTCTAGAAAGGAGTAAGGTTAAGTTAAAAATGCTCTATGATACATAAGAATATAAGAGAGAAAGAGATGTTTAACTAGTTGAACTATTTACAAAAAAATCTCTGAGTGAAAAAGATTTAACCTCTCGCAACAGATGTAGGCTGACTAAAAGAATGCTCTTCTTATCAGATGTAGTTTGCGCGAAGAAAATCAAGCTGGATGCGGAGAGAGAAATATGGAATAATATACAAAAAATCGAAAAGAGTTAGTATTCACTGAATGGCTTACGGTAGGATGGAGGTCTAAAGATATCATAGCAGTGACTGATGGGTTCTTTGACAGAGGAAAGGCGCAGAGCATTTACGGCTGGGGGTGAATATTTCGCTCTATTGGACAAGGGAACTGGCTCAGGGGAAGAAGCTGGGAAGCCTCTGAGGAGGCCAACTCATATAAAGCTGAGCTACTTGTCTTCACACGATTCACATTTTGTTCGCAATGGCAACTGAGACCACGGAGGAGGATAACTGGACTGTCAAAGTGTTGTGCGACAATCAGAAAGCTGTTTTGATAGCTTCACAAGCTACAGGACAAGTGAGACCGTCCGCCATATGCACTGACGTGAATAGAGGCCCCAGGACAATTAAAAACTTGATTAAGGGCCAAGTTGTTTATGAACATGTAAGCTCTCATATGGACGATTAGTTACCATGGAGACAATTGGGCCTCCCAGATAAATTAAACTGATGGTGCAATAAGTACAGCAGCAGAAGATCAGAGGAAAATGGGGGACTGTTGCCGCTAGAAGCAGCAGCTGTAATAATTAACAATTCTAAACTGACTTAAGATATTGGCGATCTAATTAGGGCTGAGCTGGCGAGGAAACAGGCGAGGGAATTTTAGTGCAGCAAAAAGGAGAATAGGACTCCCGATCAATTTGAGATAGTAGACTGGTATAATCTTCACAAATCATTAGATACGAAGACTGACATGTTCAGAGTTTGGCTATCAAAACAACCCTCAGGATTTTGCGGATCTAGAGTACAGGTCAATAGGTATGAAAGGCAGCAAAGAAATACAGGATATCCAACTTGCAGCAGAAAGGAAGCTGCTTATCATCTGATGAATTGTACTGATAAAAGGTAGAACGAACCTACTGATGAAGGATATTGAAGAATTGTCAGACGGGCTGAAAGATAAGGAGAAAACAGATGAAGAAATTAGTCACTGGCTATCTATATATCTGAAATTCAGGGGAACAAGGACATTTGAATCTCTTGGGCTAATGTCGACAAATATGCAGTTACATCGGGTGGAGGAATCTGATGGAAGGGAGAGTGTCGCGCACTTACAAGTTAAAAATGAGAATTAAGGGGAAAACTGGACTAGGGACTAATTAGAAGGTTAAGGATAACACACGCACAGTGGCTATACCAGAATGTCACCCTACACAGGGATGAATTGAATTTTAGCACTCTGAAAGACAAGCAGAAAGTAGAAGAAAAAATATAAGAGTTATCTCAAATTTGCGTTTCTGATCTTCCCAGAGAAAGGCAGTTCTTACTTGAGTTTGACGCCTTGGAAACATGTGAATCGCTGTCATAAAAGAAGTACTGCCTCAACTCCAGCAAGAACAGATCTCCAGAAAACAAAAAGTAGGTCACAACAATCAGGAGAACATTAGGTTGCTATTGCTAACAAAGGAGATTGAAGGACAAGATTAGAACTTTGAGACAGATAGAGAAGAGGAGGAGTGGAGAAAACGACAAGAGCAAAAGAAAATTACGCAATTCTTCAGATAGAACCGGCGTTAGGAAGGAGAATTAGCTGACCGAACAACAGAGGTGTTCCAGATCAAGAAATTTCTTGGTTCAAAATCAAATTGAAATCAGCCGTTCTGGTTGCAGAAACGTTGAGAAGATCAGGAAGCTGGAGCACTATGGGCTACGGAAGAGTTTTTTCATAATGACGCTAGAGAATCGAGAACTCTTGATAGAAGTGGCGCGAAGCTTAATTCTCTAGCCGACTAGATGACAGCAGACTGACGAATGAAGAAGAAATCGCAAGGGAAAGTAGCACTATTTTTCTCGATTAGAACAATGGGACTGGGGTATGTGGTAGTGAAAAACTTGGTTAACAGTAGAATAAGTCACTTACTATTCAGGGTCTGAAATCGAAGGAAGATGAGTTAGAGTATGTACAAGCTCAAGAGTGAAGTATGAATCGCGAAGATAGTGAGATTTGCAATTAGTGAGAGGTAGGAATAAGATGTTACAAGCTAGGAGTAGGAATTGTAAATCGCGAAATTAAGTCCAGGGAAGACTACCGTATTTGTCTGCCAATAGTCCCCAGCGAATGTACACAGGTTCTACTCCGCTTTTTTTAGTTGTATGTAGGCCCTTAATATATTGTGGGGACTAGTCAACAACACATACTATAGAAACATGGGAATGATAAAAATTCCCACTCTAATTTGATTAGCCCTAGAGTATTCTCACGAAAATTACTACCTTAGGAATTCAATAACTTATTCGTTTGTTTCTCAAAAAGACTGTACTAAGTACTGCTTAGAAAGGCGTTATCGAACGCTTTCAAATGATGTATATATACCGTAAAAGTCGGACACTAAGCACCATCGGATAACAAGGCGTACTTCTAGGA
>JALLAW010000985.1:0-10516 GCA_036939535.1 Cyclotella kingstonii | reverse complement strand
TATCAGCATGCTGTCATACTGAGATGGAAGGATTGGAAATAGGTGGAAAGAAGTCATGGTAACTGCAAATTTGTCAAAACAGATGTATTATCACAGAATATGGGACAGAAATGTATCTGCTGCAAATAATATCTTGTATCTATTTCTATGATGTTGCTCTAGAGGATAAGATAGGCCAGCAGAGTTTAAATGATGCAGTAGTGAATATGTTGTTTATTGTCTACTGAAGCTCTAGGAAATGCAATTGAAGACTATTTTTCAATTGTGTAAATAATAAATACATTCAGATTGACAATAGTAGAACAATTAACAAAAACGAAAGTATTCCTGTCAAATGACCCTGCCATCAGAATGATGACGTCTAAAGCGATTTCTTTTTACCTTCGTAGTAAGTGACTCACTTTCAAGAAGCGTGACATATGTAGACTCCCATAGAGGATTGTCATTATAGTTGCCACTCTCGTCAAATGACGCAACAGTATATAGCATCAGAGTTGACTCATATGGCTCAATTATAATTTCGTTTGGTTCACGCAAGATTTTTGTGAATGACATTTGGGTAGTAGTTTTTCCAGCTACACTATTAGGAGAGCCTAAAGTAACTATGGATGCATTGATCAGCGTTTGTTTATAAGAAGGAAGTAATGCATTCATGCTGGGGCCAGAGTAACCATCAGCACCACCTGCCCAGAGGCAAAAGTATAAATTTAAGGGATAAAATGATGAATGATTATGACTTTTAGTCATACAGGACCGAGCCTTTCTTACCTGCTGGAATTTCATATTTGCCTGGATTAAAGAAAATTTGCTGACCAGTAACATTTTTGCTGACCTGATTGCCTACTGCAGCATTTTGTCCTGAGACAGCAACAGTAGTCAATGTCTGCACTCCAGTGATCCCGATGATTGCTTCCTTCCGACCGTATGATGGATCGCGTGATGCCTTGGAAAACGCAAAACCAATCCACCCTGCATTGCCAGAAAACTCGATTGTAACACAAAAAAGGCCTCCTGTTGGATCCAAAAATGCTGATTCAACTATGTCATAATACATCTTTATCAGACCATCATTTCCTAGATTGACTGATCTTTTAAGAACTTCAGGGCAGATTGGTACGCCAATCGGAGCGAATGAAGGTATCTGAGAAATCGAAGGAGTCTCAGAGGGTATCAGAGATGGAAGTTCTGATTTCGTGGGGGTATTAGTTGGCACGACGCTTGGGACAGGGGACATAGATACTGACGGATAAAATGAAGGTTGTAGTGCAGATGAGTTTGATGGCATATTTGAAGAAGGAGTAATTTTACTATTTAAATAGAAGGTAGCCATTACATTTGGTGCGGAAGAAGGATTCCCATGGGTTGGGATCACACTGCTTTCCTGGAGTATTTCTGTCACATTGGTGGTCTTCGAATGCTCAGAGTTTGCTGTGAAAAAAACAGAGTCAGAGAATATGATTGCGTGAAGACAAAATCCCAGTGCTCCTATGAGGAGCATACTTGATATGTACAGAAAACATATCACATAGACAGTAAAGCGAGTGACATAGATCCCCTTACGATGCTCTTCAGAGGTACTGGCTGCAGCTGCAGCCATATTGATTTTGGTGATAGAGTCGACTGCTCCCTCTGAACCTCTGCGAGAGTTATCACCGGTAGCCGTGTTTGTTCGACTAACAGAGTCGATTGCTTCCTTCGAACACCTTCGAGAGGGATAGGCGGCAGCCGCATTCATTCGAGACGGATCGAGAGTAGTCCCATCGACGACCGAATCTAAATTGGCATGGACAGATTGAACTCCTCCTGTAGAATACCTCCTTTTCTCTCGGATTCTTCCATCAGACTGTTTAGATTCTATTACATTTTGCCTCCCAATAGTGATCGTTCTAGGAAGAGTGTCAATAGTCTCCGGTAGCTTCGGGTGCTCTCCTAACTTTTTTTCTCTCTGGGTGCCTACGTTCGACCTTGATGGATAGTCTTGCTCGTTCAACCGCTTCCATGATGTGGATCTTGGAATTCTGCCTGGGTCCACTCCTTCTAATTGTCGCGGTCGCAATTCAGCCAAGAAATTGACATTCCTCAAGTCTTTCTCTTTTACATTACCATTGCCAGGCTCGGAAGGTTCCAAGGATGCAAAGTCAGGATGTGATAATCGCTTCAGCTGTATGAAACTGCTGTATAATGATTTGCTTCTGGCATCATTCCCATCTAATAATTTCTCATAAGATCCCATATCTATCAATGAGATAGAATGACGTCGTGACATTCTATCTCCTCCGTCTTTGCGAGTTCCAGAGTGTGCACTAGCCATTGCGGTAACTTCTTGAGCTTCGTGTTGAATGGACAATAAATTAGAGGCAGACCCTCTGCGTGGAAACTTATCATTTCGTGTTCTGCCCACTTGAAAAGACTGTCCAACATGTGAATCAATATTTTCTGAAGTACCTTGTTTTAAAATGTTTGTATTCATTGCAGCGGGTGAAAATGTCATGTCATTCTGAAACTCCTGATGATCATCAACTTGGTAGTTGTCTTTGTCAATTGATCGACTGTGTTGCACAGAGTCTGAATTATCTTCTTCTTTAAATGGACTTTTGTTTCTTTGATGCGTGAAATTTTTTAGCCTTTCTAGAGCCTCAATTCTGATAAGCGATGCATGAAAGTCGGAGGGGAATTTTGGATTGTTATTCTGGTTGTCATTCTTGTTGACGGCGTAATCGTTTCTTGTGCTGGCAACCACCTTTTCAGATTTAAGTTTCTCTTCTACTTTGGATGGTTCCTTGGTTATTTTTGCGGATTTCGCCTTTCTCTTGGTAGATTTAGACTTCGCTGTCAGATCCCCCAATTTACTGAGTGACTTTCGGAAGGGTTCATCCAATTTTATTCTAGACCGTGGTTTAATGGCGCCTCCACGTTTTGTAGAGGCCTGTCGTTTTTCATTTTCGGTAGCTTTGTGAGGTATACCCGTTGTTACTGCTGTTGTGTCAGATTCCTTCTCTACAACAGCATGCTGGGCCTGTGGGGACTGGGGTCGATCGAAGTCTTGAGATGTGTTGACCACTGTTGGAATCTGACTCAATCGATATCTGGCCACCTCGCCGTCTGCCTTCATAGTTATTTTAAGATTATTACGTGTTGCTTAACGTCGTCCTCTTCAGAAAGAGAGTCTGTGCTTTCTCTAGACGGAGTGATTGATTTTTTGATAGCCCCCAGAGAATAACGAACTGCTTTTGCACATAGAGTAGATCCATCGCAAGAATCTAGTGGCAATAGATTCTATTTCCTTTCTATAGTATACAGGGACGCAAAGTAATTTTCGACCAATGACTTTCTCGAGGGCCCTTCTACCTGCGAAAAATACCTCGCCGACAGGCCCAATGACAAGACCTATAGTCACTTAATACAACTGCACACAAAGGATGACATTTTTACAAACTTGATTCATTTTAGTTGTCCCTCTTCATCCATCACTCAAATTTAAATTTGATAACTCTTTTTATTTTTCTAGGACAGTAAGAGCTGTGTCAAACATGTCACTGAGACACAAAATGTCATAGCCTAAGGCCAATTTTTACTGATGGTTTTTGGTAGGATTCATCCTAAAAGTAGGACAAAAGTAGGATATTGCCTCCAATGTTGGACTCTTGTCCTACCCAGACTGGTTCAACCTACTTTTTGGGTGATTGGGTAGAACAAAAGTAGGACCAACCTAAAGAGTGATTCTCCTACTTTTTATCACATTTTTATGTATCACATAATAGTTTTACACTCGCAACACTTATACTATAGTAAACAATGATGGAAAAGAAGTGGACGATGCTATCAGACACCTAACCACCCCTGAGATCACCCAATCATGCTTCTTGAAGATGAGGCAAAAGAATTCTCCTTCAATGAGGTCGATTGGAGTGAGCTGACTATAATTGATGGCAATCTATTCATCAATGCTTTTGGTGCTGCGAATCTGCTGCCAAAGATCTTAGAAAGTTCTGCAGTGTCCTCAAGATCAAGGATATCAAGAATATCAACAAGGAGTCAATGTTGGTGAAGATTATTGACTTGTTCAATAATTGAAAGAAGCATGATTAACTGATGAAAGAGCTCAGTGGGTCCGCTGAGAGAACCAGGAAAGAGCCTCTGTGCATCTACAACTAGTTAAGCATCATCTTCTCCAATGAGTCCCAATGAAGTTTGCAACTTTGAGCAATAGATCCAATCGTCAACAGTTGGGTTCAGGGAAGGCAGGAAATAAGCAATGCCTCTGGGAGGATATGTGAGGCATTCAGCGAGCCAATCAAATTTCATGACAGACTTCTCTTTTAGTGAAGATGATATCTTTGCCTCACTTGATGTCAATGTTACTGTCATCATCAATCACAACTAGAAGCAGCTCCACTCGATTTGGAAGTCATTGAATGCAGAGTTCAAGGGTTCACACAATCTGATACTCACTCGTCTAACTTCTACTGTGTCTGTAATGGAAGACAGGATGTTTATTATTTGCATAAATATATAGATGTGAGACCTGAATTGACTGAAACAGTCGAAACAGATCTACCTGAAGACACTTTCATGCAAAGTGGCAACATCCTCAAGAGGGAAACTGCTGCAACATCTTCACAGCCGCTATCATACAAGAAGTGGAAGCTACAAAGCGAGGCTACATTTGAAGTTGCAAAGGCAATTAGTGATAGTGCAGCAAGCACTGTTGAGACTGCACTAATCAAGAGGAGGATGAAGCTAATGCAAGAAGCCAATGAGCTCCAAAGACATGAGGACAAACATAAGGAGAGTGATCATTTGTTCTCTGAATGTGAAAGAGTTCACACCAATCTCTGTACTATCTGTTTCGGTTTAAAACGAAAATTGATATGGAGCAAAATATTCAGGGTCTCTTGAAAAAATTACTAATCTTGTAATGTAATTGTTGTTATATGTGAAATTAATTAAGAAGTAGGTTATCCTGCATGCTGCCATATTTAATCATTGTTATGTAAAATAAGAACAAAGAAACGGGTTGTACAGCGCCTTAAGAATGTTGTCAATCTGCAACATAGGATAAAATATGACGTAGGATATCCCATGATTCCACACGATAAACATTTTACATTCAATATGTAATTAGATGCAGGACACATTAAACACTATTTACCATAGACACAATCAAAGAAATAAATTTATATAAGATTAACAATTTCGAAGAATATTGTGATGAGGTCGACCAAGATTACAACTTGCAATGTCTTTTACAATTACATCATAAAGTACTGAATTAAATTCAATATTACAACGATATGATCAGGAGGGATGAATGTTTGCTCCTGAGCATTATTTTTATTACATTTCATCATGTTCATCAATGAAAAATTTGTGCAATCGGATGATACACATGAAGACAAAGCCTATATGTTTCAACCGTACCTGGAGAGGATTGCAAAAGATCCGCCACTTAGTGAGCATAGGCCATTTTGATGCTAAGTCGGAGTTGGCTGATGTAAAAGTTGTATGCACCGTGATCGCTAGTAATTCTTTCAGCTACAAAAAAAATAGTAAGAAGATTTTCCAAGCAAGCATAGGCATTTTCATCTATGACAAACTTACCAAGTGGTAGATTTCGAATAAATGTAGAAAGAGATATTTTTCGCATCGCACTAAAATCAATCTACCAGGAGCAGCAAGATCAGTGTGAATGAAGCGTCATTATGATCACAGTTCATGACTAGGAACCATCAATGCATGCTACACATCCTCTAATGGCACAATTTGAACTGATGCCTTCGAATTGGCAAGCGTCTGTCTCAATTTTAAATCTAGATGGGAAAAAATATGAGAGTTCATCAAAAAGCAAAATGACATCAACTCATTTATAAATCAGTGTATGAAATGTAAAGATGCTAATACCTGCTCTATCACGGACGTCAAAGTAGGAACCACCTGACAACCAACGCAGCAAACAATGTAAAGAAATTTCAAGAATAATTGGAATTCCACATCTTCTATTGTGTGGCAATTTTCGATCAATTTCAAGCTTTGCTTAAGAAAAGAACACAGTTTTGTGAATAAATCAAAGCGCATGCCTGAAGGGATTGGGTCTTTTCTTCAGCAGATGATTGACATGATCATTCCATGCTAGTCTTGTTCTATGGATTGCATCAGACCTCGTTTGAATCTCAGAACAACTGGTTGTGTAACCCATGGCAGCAATGATGATATGCCTCCTCTTTTTCATTCTTTCGCTGCCTTCATAGTTTAGTAGAAGGTCGTCGAGGAGTGAATTGTCTGTGGAGAACAAAAGACAAGAGTCTACCATGGCTACAATCTAATGGTTTAGCTAGATATTAACTAGTATATTACTTTTTGTGAGTGAAAAATACAAGCCCTACCAATCCTATCCAAACTACCACAAAAAAATCAGCGTCATATTAGTGTCACTTGCTACACTGTCACCAACATGTCACAACATTGTACAAAGTAGCATTTGATTCGACTAGAATTTATTTGATGTCGAAATAAAATAAGCTTCTGTGCAACTCTAATAAATACCTGTAAGCTACAGACCCTACTAGAACTTATGATGTCTTTTTGGTATTTTGTGCGCACTAAATTAATTTTAACAATTCCTCTTTCCCTACAGAAAACTATTATTACAACATGGGAAGTAAACTCTCTCGCTCAATCTGGTGTGAAGTTATCATAGCCATTAATACAGTGCTCGATAGCATTAGGAACTCCATTGGAGGACGCTTGATGAAAATATAAGAGAGAGATCGGACAACAGAAAATAGACCGTTTCTTCACACCTGAGGAAATCGATTTACTCTCAGAATGTGACTTCCTGAAACATTTCCAAATGAAGCACTCCAATTTCACAAAGCTTCTTGAGAAAATCTCTCCATTTTTTTCTTCAACTGATGTAGAAATGACAATGTGATTTTCAGGAAGTAATATTTCAAAAAGTCAATCTCTATTGCACTCTCCACTGGTTAACCAGATGATCATGTCTTGACAATGTCTTGCGTTTGGAGTATCCTGATACGCTTTTTTCTCAAGTGACTGCAAAATAGGGATTATTTGACCAGTGATTGATGTCATAAATGCAGCATTTCAATTCTGTTAACCACTTAATAATATAGAGGAAATAAGAAAGACCTCTGAAGACTTTGGTAAGTATACAAACAACAAGATGGTTGGCAGTTTTCTGCTATTGATAGTTGAGTTTTGATAACTAGGAAGCCCACTTAAGGCAAAGTTGGCAATGTCATGGCATACTAGAATAGACAGGGTTGTTGGGAACTTGTAATCTTGGCAGGATGTGAGGTCAATTGCAAGTTTCACATACTTTCTTGCAAGATCTCAGGATCAACATATGACTGTTTAGAATGAGATATCAGCACAGCTAAAGAAAGTGTTTAGGGTCCTTCATGGACTGATGAATGCTATATGAACGGCAACGACGGGTTTGTTTGCAGTATTAATTTTCCCATACTCTGGAAGAGGCATTGGTGTCGCCAAGATCCCTTCCAATTTCATGCTATCTTGAATGAGGCAATACATTGAAACGCTTGTACAGCGATGGAGTATCCTTTGGAGACCCCTGCGCATTAAATTTCCAATGCGGACAAACTGCTAACATGTCTTGCAAAATGTCACAACTTTTACATTGATGAAAGTGATGCACCTATTCATGCTACAGATATTAGAGATTTACAACCTAATGACAAGTTTGATATTGTACTGAACGAGGAGTATTGTGATTCTGATGAATTCCATTTCACCCAGGAGTCAAACATTGGAAGACATAAACGTCATCATTTTTGTTAAATACTCTAATTAAAAAGCATAGTTTGTCCTAAGCATAATATGCACTCACAAGCATAACTATTCTAAATGACTTAATGTCATTAAAGTATTCATTGCACAAAAAAATGTAAGAACATAAGCCTTTATTAGTGAGGCATTTGAATCTGGACGTGATAATGTCTGCGTTTGAACGTCTGGTGTCTTTTGAGATTCCTCCACTATTTGAAAAATGTCTGATTGGAATCATGATTATATGGTCAATGATGATGAATAATCTGATTAATTACATGATTTCGTTTGGCATTATTTGTAAATTAAATCTTTCATCTTACGTGAGAAAATTAATATACAATATATTAGAATTACTCTAATCAACAAAATTTTAATGATAATTTAATCCGCCTAAATCTCAAAATGAAGCTACAAATATAATATCAAACTCTTAAGCCCCTCTTCTCTTTCAAAGTTTCCTATTTCATGGAAAGAAGAAATGATCCCTACTCTTTCTGCTCCTCGTTTTCATGTGAAATAGCACCATTGATAAGGTCCAAGTCGGCCTTTGACTGCAATGCATTCTCTTGTACTCTTAACCTACGTTCTTTAATTTTATTGAACTCCGCAGGTTTTTCACCCGAAATATTTGTCAAAAAGTGACAGCATTCAAACTTTCGGGAGATGGCCTGATACCAGTGTAATCACTATCCGCTAGATTTGCATCGCTCTTGCCTCTTTGCAGCCCGTTATTTCTTTCTGGAGTCAGCTTGCTCTTTCCGCTTCTGCTCTAAATACAAAAGCTTCGTGCTAATGGAGTCTTCCTGATTTATCGCACCAGCGTCCATCGGTATTTTAGTTGGTAGGGCTTTACCCATTTGGTTGAAATCATTACGCGCAAAAATGTATATTGCCTAATATGCAATCAAAGGAATACCAGTACCAGAGTTGTCAAAGAACTCGACCCATTTGTCATAAATGTGCTCATCCTCATGATTGCCAGATCGTGAGAATTTTTGAAAGCCTACATTCAGCATAGATTTGACATCTTTCCATTTTTCCTGATATATGTACCATCACGGAGTGCTTAATCTGCTTGAGTTGGATTAATAGTCCCGCACTTTTTTGACACTGATCCCATACCAGCAGCGGCTGAAACATAAATACCCATGTTATCCAGAGTATATGGAAAGACACTAGCGTTTGACACTTGTTTGATGGATCGTTGAACATTGATGTCAATACATTGCATCTTTAGTATTAACCAAACCTACATATCTTTCCTTATCATCTAACTGAAGCCTGCTCTTCTCTCGAAGAGCTTCGGACCATAGTTCTACAGCACTCATTATAAGTTGTGATGCTTTGACTAGAGATGTCACCAGAGGCCTCATTCTTCTTTTTGTATCACACAAGACGTTGAAGACGAAGCTGAGGGCTCTCAGTTAAGTTGGTAGCCCAGAAGAAGAGAGCTGTGGTGCGTTGATCAGGCGCCATGATGTCCGACTTGAAATGGTCTTGTAGATTTGCTTGCCATTGATTGTCGGATCGATGATCAATCCTCTTAGGCATTTCCGATGAACAAAGATCCTTGCGTGGTCTCGAGATGAACTTCAACTGGCTCAGTCATTGTTGGATTATTGATGGGTGGAGGATCAATGTTATCCTCAATAGTGAAGGAATTCATTGAGCTCTTGGGTGGATCGTTTTAGGACATGGTGTGATTCTGTGACAGACTGTCTCAAAATGTAACGCATATGGTGAACGAATTTTTTAAAATATCTATGTTGTCGACAGTGTGAAATGAAAAACGACGCAGAAACGACACTATAAAGTAAAACTCTATTATCATACAATTTAACTTTAGGCTCTCTGTGTAGCAGTGTTGTCAGCATGCAAAGTAGAATTTTCTTTTCACTTTTGTAAATGTTGATGACATGTGTGATACGGCCCAAATGGAAAGTGCAATTTCAAAACTTACCCTCTCTCTCTCTCTTGAGAGAGGAGATGGACAAAAAAATAGCACTACATTGTAGTAATACCTAGTAAAGTATGTTAACATGAAAATAATTAGTAGCGGCAGTAATAGTAGTCAAGTTCAGCATATACTGATTCTTCACTACTTATATGCTACCTCTGTCCCGTTTTATGAGCACGCTAGATGACTAGATGGCATATTTGACTTTAATCTCAAAATTTGTAGCTGAAAATTGGAGAGGTCATCTATTATATAAAAAGTTAATAGTTGTAGAAGTTAGATAGAATTAAATCTAAATTAGCTATAAGGTGCAAATGATACATTTGCATTTTGCCAGCATCTCATTTTTCGTAGAGAGAAACAAGCTTTTGTCAACGTTAAAAATCAGTTGATTGGCTATTTAAATCCGTTAAGATAATGTTGATACGGTTCAAACTTATAAAGATATACATTTCTGATTCATAGCCTTTTTTCAACGATTTTGTGCTGGCATCTTTTGCTTCGAGAGAATCAGCCAACAGTTTTACACGGTTGTCACCAAAAAATTATGTGAATCGTTGGATACTCACCCTACAGAAGGATACAGAAAAACTCGGGGCACATATTTTGGGTTCACAAAATTTTGACACCACGCATGTCTCTCAAAAATTTCGAGCTACTACCACCACCACCCTCAGATTCACCCCCCCCCCCCGCTGGCGCGCTGCCGGATGTAGCTCCTCAACCTGAGCTCCCAAACAACATTGA
>JALLAW010000984.1:0-10496 GCA_036939535.1 Cyclotella kingstonii | reverse complement strand
AGATATGCCCCTGAGAATAGAACCGTGCTTACAAAGTGGACCGGAGGTAGTACTTTTTATTGAGCTCCCCAATAAAATTGATCATTATGTAAGGATTAATGGGGTAGCAAGGTGAACATAATCACTGATAGATGACCTTGAACATGGACAAAAATTTAGGAACACAATTGAACATGAAAAGTATGTTCAGCATGCGATGTTTTTATCCAGTATGACATGACCTTAAACATAGTTCTGGCCTTACATCATGTGTATGAAGGCAGCTAGGATCAGATTTCTGAGGAGAGTGAGGCACAAATTAGGGGAGGGGCACCAAGTTATTGAGTTCCTATGCAGGAGAGGGGACATTTCTCAATGTACTATCGGGATAGATTGTTTGAGAAGAAGTTGGTAACTTCCTCTGTACCAAAAGATTGGCTAGCTTCTCCTTGACTGTTACAAGAAAATTTTATATGGCATTAGTTAAATCAGTGCAACCATGAAAGCCTAATCTAGAGTGTAATTGCCCCAAAGTTTAACTGCTCCATTTTTGAGAGGTAACATTGTAACATTCAAAAATACTATATCTCCAAATCCAACAAGATGATCAATGCACACCTAGAGTGCTTCCATATCCATCCCCTAGCTCTCTTGAATAACAATGATTCCAACATGCTCACTTAAAATGAGACTTTTCATGATGTAGTCATAATCTGCTCACTGTAAAAAATGAAGAAAATATAAATTTTCTCATGGGAAAATGCTGCTAATGAGATATTGAGTAAAATGAATATTTTGATCGTGAAAGCTCATTAGTTCTGGGATACTCGAATGAGAATGCAACCTTATTGGATTGAACCTATCTTTGCGCTGTAGGTTGAATCAGCAAGCAATCAAACAGAAAACAAACATCATCCAAATTGAACCTGTTACTTTGTTCACTCCAGCAACCATCCAAATCATTGGAGATTTTCTGTGGATCAACAGAACACAGTAATGACATTAAATTCATGATAATACTGTATTACACACTATGGAGCAAAAGCTCTATTTACAAGTTGAAGACAGCTGCGCAATAATCCAATGAGGTACCTAAAATGAGGTATCAAAAGCATTATTGGTGGAGGATGCACTCACACAGAGTGTTAAATGTGTTGAGTTATGGGAAGGTGGAGTGGGATGGAAAAACGATAAGGAACACAAGACTCATATTAATAGAGTAGTATGGACTGCTATGATCAAATCACTAGTTCCAATTTGAAGTAGTACCGTCTCTTCTCAAAAGGTTCATAGGCAATTTTATGAAAAATACTGCATTCATTCTTGATACTCACCTCAAAAAATTTTAACAATAATACCAGTGACTTGTCAAAAAAGAAAAAAGTGTACACCTACAGTGACACAGTTCCCTAGTGAAAGTGGCAAAACTTGCTCTCTTATAAAATAGAAGTTTGTGTCACATCCTCCAACCTTGCTGTGAAGAAATTTTCTATATCTTTAAGTTCTACAAACATTTTGACACATGAAAGATTTTCAATTCATGAGCTGATAGTTTCTCTAAATTTATTGTCTCTCTTAAAAGTATACATTAATATTAAAATTATGAGATTCCTTTGAATATTTCACAAGAAACCAGAACTTAAACAACAAGGAAAAATGGGTCATCTGCCCAAGACCATTATGAATGATGCGAACTCAGTCCAATTGCCAGCATTTTACAGTATGATCGACACCGCCAGAAATCATAATTGGCAGTGTTGGGTGCATGGAAATGCATGTCACAAAGTGTGGATGTGCATCTTCTATTGTCCGTAGACAGCGATTCGACTGGTTTATGATAATTCCATCAAATGAATTCAGAGATGGCAAAGGATATTATACAATCAGTTCCGTTCTGAGATACATAGAGTAGTTTAAACATGAGCATTCTTACCTTTATGTCAAACACACGAATTGTTCGATCATCGCCACAACTTAAAAGGTGATTTCCAGAAGGATGGACAATCACACCTCGCGCCCAATTCTCATGAGCACGAAACGTCATTAAACAGGATCCTCCATTCGCAATTGTCCATAAACGAACAGTTCGATCTCGTGAAGCACTAGCAAGATAGTCCCAGCAGGAAGAAGTGGCTACTCTTTCTTCGGTAGAAGAAGATGTAGATTTCGAACGAGATGGAGCGGAGGAAGCAATGCCCTTTTTTGGTAACAGAGGCGAACATAAGAATGACAATGATTCAACTACATGATCATGACCACGGAGTTCTGCCAACTTTTCTCGCTTATCATAGGCATTGTAAATATAGATGTTTCTATCATTACCAGAGGTTGCTAAAAGCGCAAGCGATTCTGATGCAGAAGGAATTTGTTCAGTCTCGTCTCTATTTGTCTCATTATGACGATTTGTCCCAGAGTTATATTTTTCTCCAGTTGTATTGATCTTGACAGCGGGTGGACGAACAGCAATGCACCGCACCCAATCTCCATGATCCGTTAACGTATGATCACAAAAGCCTGTTTCCAAATCCCAGAATTTGACCGTGGCATCTCTACTTGCCGAAACTGCGTATTTGGCCCCAAGAGCATATGCATCGATCCCTCCTCCCTTGGAGGCCGTCTCTGCTCCAGCAGCACTGTCACCATTGTCACTATTGGATAGCGTACCGAGTCGTTCCAAATATAAGGCTCCCATATTAGGTGGAACAAACTTGACACAGGACACTGTATGATCATGCCCTCTTAATGTCCTGACGCAAGTATAGTTATCTTTGGTATCCCATAGTTTGACACTCATATCTGTGGAAGAGGATATTAAATAGGCTCCATTGGGTCCAAAGTCTACACTGGTGACAACATTAGTATGTCCTCTCAAAGTTCTCACGTATTCTCCTGACTCAAAATCCCACAATTTGATGGTGCCATCTTCACTCCCCGAAGCAGCCAAAGTGTACACGGGATGAATAGACACAGCAGTGACAGAAGCCGAGTGAGACTGCAAGGTGTGCACTGCCGGTGGCCGCGGCAGAAACCGTCGCTCCCGACCCGCAGTGGAGCTAGCAGGGTCGTCGTCGTCACCCATACTGATTCCCACGTTGACTCGATGGGCATGGATTTTGGCAGTCGTGGATAGTTGGCGCTCCAATTCGAGAACTCGTCGTTGAAGTCGAGGAACAGCTGTCCATTTCTTTTCTAATAATGGCGTTGAAGATGATTTAGATGGGGTCAGTGAGGAGGTCCCCTCGTCGGTTTCGTAGGTGGTCTCTTTCGTGCGTCGACAGCAATCGGGATCGGCTTCAGCCAGGAGCTCAGCGACATTGGTGAATGGGGAACCGCGGGAAATCAAGTATTCGTAGATTCCTGCGTGGAGATCGCTTCGCTGACGGTCCGTCAACACCATCTTGGGATTGTTGGAAAGGAGGAGGAGATCTCGAGCTGGTGTAGGGGTTTATCGACTGACACAAACCAGTCGCAGAGAGGGAGAGAGAGATTTTCAATCATGGGATGAGAATTCTCTGGACTGAAGGAAGTAAGTCTTCGAAACGGTTCCATTTGTATAAAGAATCAAATGCACTACTATACATAGTACAACTATGCTATGCGTACTCAAAATGGAAGTAGGTATAGTACTATAATGTACTCCTACTGTATACAGGTATTCAGAAATGTAGGAGATCATCATGCTCGCCAGAGGTGTGAGGATGCTTGATACGAATTCGTATTCCGTCGGACGTCATCGTAGCTCGTTCGTTCCCTTCTCTTTCTCTACCATTTTCTTGTTCGGAGGAAGAGCTCCGTCAGAGTGTCAACGGTCAACGCATGACATCTCCAGGTCGAAGATTTGCAATGTGTATCACAATGAGAAACATCTTCTGCCGCCAACAGAAGAATATAGTACTACCAAGTACTACAAGCCCACCCCACAGATTCCTATCATAGATATCTCTTCTTGTGGACACTTAGGTTCTCATCAAGTTTTCTCTCCTCTCTTGGGTCACTGTTTCCGACTTGGGCATCCCTTCAATTTCATCGGCTGCACATTGAATGAGGAAGCTGATATCCATTACGTCACAATTAATAACATCGCACTTGATGCCATTTTGTAACGGCCTAATTGCCATTCGTTTTATCCGAAGATACCAATAGCAACCTACCAAATATGCCTCTGAGCTTTAACGAAGTAGCAGCCAATGTTCTTCTCTTTATCCTCGTCGTTGGAATGTCGGCAACTGTTGACATTCACTGTATTCTGGTCCAACTAAAAAATGTCAAGAGTATTCTAATTGGAATATTCTTGCAATTTGTGGTTTTGCCCCTCTTTGGGTTTTTAACAGTCAAGTTCTTTGACTTGGACAGAGCGACAGGAATTAGTATTTTGGTGGTTACAAGTAGTCCGGGAGGAAGTTACAGCAATTGGTGAGAACATTCATTTTTCATCCTGCCTGACAAACCAAGTTTCTGCTCAAATTCAAATTATATGTTGGCATCATTCTAAATTATCTTTTACATGTTTCCATAGGTGGTGCAGTATGTTTAATGCGGATCTAGCCCTATCAGTAACCATGACTGCCATATCTACCATCATCTCTGTTGTTCTAATGCCTGCCAATATGCTTCTGTATTGCAAATTATCCTACGATGCCGATGTAGTTCAAAGTCTCGACTTACACGCACTCTTCATTGCTCTCTCGGTGGTCACATCGGCCATTGGCTTGGGATTGTTTGCCTCCGCTAAGATACATTCTTACCGATTCAATATTCTTGCCAATAAGGTATGACTTTGTGTCCACAATCGCAATGCTCTTCCTCTCATAGCGATTGGCTTATTATTCCGAATACGGTCCCTCCCTCCTTACACAAGCTAGGAAACTATGCTGGAATATCTTTGGTGGCTTTTTCTATTCTCATGTCCAATACCACGGGAGATACTCAAATATGGGAGCATGATTGGCAGTTCTACACTGCCGTTACAAGCCCCATGTTGGCAGGCCTCCTTGTTGCCAATATTTTGACATCTCTGTTAGACACAAATAAACCCGAGCGAGTGTGAGTTTATGATTGCCTCATCTGGAACATTCATTGACAATTCACCGTTTCTCTAACATACCTTATTACTTTCCGTCAGTACTCTTGCTGTGGAATGCTGTTACCAAAATGTTGGAATAGCCACTTCTGTGGCCCTTGCCATGTTTCGAGAGGAAGAGTTAGCGAATGCCATGGCAGTTCCACTATTTTATGGATTCATGGAAGCAGTGGTACTTGGAATATATTGCATGCTTGCTTGGAAAATTGGATGGACTAAGGCACCTTCCAATGTATCCTTTTGGACAATGGTCTCTACATCATATGAGGTTTTGTTAATAGAACACTCTGATTTAAGAGCAGTGGAGGTATCACTGCCAAAGAATGAGATGGATTTGAATGAGAAGATAAATCGGGCAGGGGACACAATATATGTGAAATATAGTATGGATCTAGATGAGGAAGAGATCAAGTTGGGTTGCTTACATGTTCCAACGCATCCGAAAGAGGCAAGCGGTCTTCAATTACCACATGTATGTGATAGTTCAAATGTTTCCAATTAATGTTATTGAGTTTTTACATGTATAATATGATTTGAGACTTATGTGTTTCATGTGTGATGGATGGAGTCATTTAATTAAGGAACCTCTAGGTGGATTATGTAACTTGAATTCACTAGTTAATTCGAGGCGTAAAAGACAAAGGTTCTTTTAAAAAATCAGTTCTTTCTCCATTTCATCACCATGGAAAATGGATGGTAAGGCGTCATTTCAAATTTATAATAAAAATGATTTGAAATTGAGTGATTCGAACTAATATCTTTCATATTTTTCATATCTAAATTCTTATGACTTTCAATCAGCATTGCTGTCGAGAAGTATAGGAATGCTGACTTAGGGCAATTCTAGAGACAGAGAGTTTGTTGGCATCTGATTAATTTTGACTCTGATGCTAGCTTAATTTTCTCTAGACAGGTTGGATCTATCATTTCAATCATATGCATAGCGTTCAAATTGGACCAAAAATGCAAAAGAATATAGATAGCTTGTCATGAATAGGTATATGCTGGAACATTGTTATTTTGTTTTTACACAGTATACTGTGCTGCATAACAACTGTAAACCACCATGGTGATGGCGTTAAATATGATGATTGGCACCATCATATGGGTCCTCCTGCCAAGTGCATTGATTCTATATATGCAATTATATAGATGCCAATTTTTGAGCACTCTATTTTGGAACCTAACTCCATTGTAGCAGATGAAATCTGCCCTTGAACTAGTGGACAATAATACTTCCTTTGATGATGTTATTTTGTCCAATTTTGAGGTCATTAAGGACAAGATTTGTATCAAAGGCTTTGGGCAGGAAACGTGTAATCAAAAGAACTTCACAAGATAGGCTGTATTTTTGAGGTTAAAAGAGTCAAGAGCATCTTTGCAGAGCTCATGCTGACCAAAGTCACTGATTCCATTAATAAACAAAGTAGTAGTAGCTCCTTTCCTAAGAGATCAAGTATATGATATAAACAAGAAAGGATCCCAGTATGTTGATGCACCTCAAGATGTGAATGCTGAGGGAAAGATTAAAATTATGGAGAAGTCTGAGGAGAGTGAATAAAAGATGGATTGCAAAGAAATGCAATTGAAAATTGATGAATTGCTATGAAAAGGACACAATTAGCATAAGCTTGTTTTTTTATCAATTAAGAAATAGTTTGTCGTACTATGTTGAACCTGAGAATGCATTTGTTATCAAAATTTGTTTCATTAAACATTTGTATTCATTGTTATATTAAATTAAAGATTTTAGTAACAAACTGTACTCTGCCATCATTCATTGATGATTTTCATCATGCTGAAGATATCTCCATTATTGGCAACATGGGATAACTTGTAAAACTTTCAAGTACAATGCTATTAGTTTTGTGTTGGTGCACAGAAGTAACGTTAGTTGGTTATAGTAGTGATGTGAGCCATTTATGATTGTAGGTATCTCCTACTTATTTATGCTTAATCATAGATTGTCCATAGGTGAAATGTGCCCCCACGTCAAAAAAGAGTAACAATATTGTAAACCACAATACTAATTTATAACATGAGAACTACATGGTGTGCCTATGTCATGTTCTATCCTAGATTGTAAAAACTTTGATGTCCCCACATCAAGGCTTGATTCCACTTCTCAGTAACCTACATTCATATCAAGTAAATCTAATGATATCAGAACACATTAAAATTATATCATAAAACCTGTACCAAAATATCTAGAATGCTACATGCGTTGCCATAAAAAATATTGGTAATGCTAGCTTCATCTAGTCAAAGTGTTCATCATTTATTTTAACAAAAACTAAGCTCATAATTTCCAAATACAATCAGTAGTGACTAGTTTTTCTTAGCTGTAGCCCATAGCATTCTCCAACCAGCATGTCTTCTCCCAGGTTTGTTTCATCTTCCAGCAATCATTTTACAGCGTAGGTCACATAGACTCAAAGTTTCATGCAAGCAATAAAACTTTCATTTTTTTATGGATGAATTGACAATGGCATAAAATGAGTTTAAATTATTTAAAGATATCTGGTACCAATGGTTGTATATTGATTCGTATATGGTATTAAAATTAAGATATTTTAATTTACAAATGTCTACAGAATGAAACATTGTTTTGAACACTACTGCTTCATATCACTGGTGATGGTAACATGTGTAATAACATTACCAAAATCTCTATAAAAAAGGGAAAATGTTGGGTGTAACCACCAAATTTTTAGTTTTCTTTATGCCTCTTTTGGTAAAAAGCATACTTTTGTTTTTATTAACTGCTGGAGTTTTCATCGCATAAATATATAAAATGTTTACTTAATGTTTGTTGGCAATACATCATTATTGGAAAAGTTAGAGTTTGCTTTACTATCACCTTGAGTAGAGAGCATTTTGTACAAAAATTAATATACTTGTCTTTCCCATTTTTTAGTAACTTTTGAGTGGCTTTTTCATAGATGACTTTCTGAGGAAAACTAAAGGAACTCTACATATAGTAACTAAAAATATTACTTTATGTAAGGTAAAATATATGCTACTTCTATCCATCTGACTAATACTATTTGTTTGGAATGATGCAGAACTGACTTTTTTGTCCTCCCTTCTAGTATCTGTTTTGAACAAGTTTAAGATGCATGTTCAACAAAAGAATTTTTGGTTGGATCAGACAAAAATGAAGGATAAAAGTCTGATTTAGACTACATAACTAGAGTCTCATCTGACCTAGGTAGGTCAGATCCCATCTGAAACTGAAAGAATGTCTTCTATCTACAAAAATGTAATATTAAGAGTGGTATGTCATGCAGCATTAATCTGTTCTAGAATATATTAGATTTTTAGTTCATTTTTGCATGATGTTTTGAAAGCGATTTGAGCCTAGTAAACCCACATGAGATTGATTACATTGAATTTATGGACCCGAAGTATTAACAAAAAAGCTTTCAACCAGACAGACCATGTTTGAGCATCACTACAATTATTTGTTTGTAACTCTATTAGTCCTGATTATATTTACTTATAAATAGATTCATAGATAGAAGTAAGTAAGCAAATCAGATAAGCAATGACAAAATACTTACGAGATCGTCTTAAATGTATTCATTTTTATTTTGCTCCGCTTGTAATTTGTGCTCAAGTGAGTACCCCCAATTTAATTCTATCAGTCTCACATATTGTGAGTTAACTCTAGTAAGGGACTTCCTATGGCGTAGAACGCGCAACAAGAAGACTCAAATCAGAATCTGTATATAAGAAATGGAGTATTTGAATGAAGAGTGATCACATGGGTTATGCAGATAAATCTCCAACACAGGTGTTGACACACTTACGAGATCTTGGAGGCACATTTGACTAAACATATATTGTAAAATTAATACCAGAAAGAGATACAGTATGGGAGATAAGTAAACACCAAGCAACGTATTTTGCAAACGTCGACAAGATAGAAAACAACTTACAAAAGTGGGAATACCTCCTGAGCCTAAGGTAAGATTAGCTGTTGCACGTAATGCATTCAATGAGTGGCAAATTTGGTGCTGCTTTTCGAGAATCAGAGGCAAAAGATGAAAATAACAGGGCATTTGCAAAGTTTAGACCTTTCATCGTAGCAGAATCTGCAAAAATGAAAGAAATTCGAAACAATTTTAACTACCAAACAAGAAATGATACAAAGTCGCTCAGTGCCATGAACAAGTCTGCAGGCAATGAAGACAGTACAAACAAGATCAAAAAGAGAAAAAAGTTCTCGCTCAAGATATGACTGACACAAAGGAGAAGACAGCAAATACTGATAGCTGGAAGAAAACCACACAATTGGGATTCTAAAAATCCAATGATTGTTAACGGTCTTTAGAGCATGATACATGAGGTAGTAAGCTAGGGAAGTAGAGCTCAAAAGAAATCAAATATTTTTCTCACCTCTCTACTACATGTGCCATATCTCCAAACTCATATGAACTAACTTTTGTCCACCCATATTCAAACACTCCTTGTCACACTGTGTACATTTTTCACAGATATGAGGATTCAGTATGCAATATGAACGAAAGTCAGAAATCATAGATTCAGGAACAATATAATCATTTGTTGAAAAAGACGATGATATAGAACTCACAGGAGAAAAGTCAAAAAATGGTTATCGTTGCTAAAGGACAAGGAACTCAAGCAACAAAAAAAGAGTATAACCATTGAATCAGTTATGTTTACCTGCAAGGAAAGCAGATGCTGTGCCAGGCCTGCAAAATTCATTAATTAGTATTAGATAATTAGTAGATGCAGGGTGTAATTCGACTTTTCATGCAGATCAAAAGGGAGTTACCATAGATGAAAGGGCAAACATTTTTATATCTTGTAATAAAATGCCAGTTTTACAAGGGTGGAGAGATGAAGTGCAATTATAGCATGTACCATTATAAAACAACAAATCCTCACATGCACACAAAAAGAATGTGTATGACTTACATACAATAGATAATCCATCAGATACATTAACGCAGCAGCTGGTTACCTTACTCAAGCAATATGAGTGGATGGAATTAAAAAAAGAAAACTTCGCAAATTGGCCAGGAGTAACCATAAATGCTGGTACCAAATTCCTTCCGATTCAGACAAAACATAGAGAGGCCATAGGAAGTATCAAAAACAAAATGTAAGGTCAACAGATCAAAACATATATACAGAAATTTGAACAGAACAGGCATCAACTAAAAAAGAAATGCACATTCATATGTATGAACCAAAACAACTCATGTATACTGACCAGATGGAAAAATTCCCAATAACTAAACGCAGAGGTAACAAATACATTATGCGCCCATGTGAAAGTGACAGTAATTATGTGGATACGATCACTTACCTAACAATATACTATATTACTTAAATGTTGTAGTAGTATGATAGTACAGTCAGCTCTCGCATAAGGCCGCATTTTGAACATTTCGGAGTTCGCGGCCCT
>JALLAW010000983.1:0-10475 GCA_036939535.1 Cyclotella kingstonii | reverse complement strand
GTCTTATATTAATGGGCTCATAACCTGGGCTTGCAGTATGTATAGTGTGAGCTCATATAAACTGGGAGTTGAATGCATATGAGTTATGACAGTGTATTTGCGGGCCCAGGTTATATACTGTTACTAACAGATATATTGAAACCTCGATCTAGCCTACATAGGATTCAAAAAATAGGAGATGGGCAATTACCCAACAGACAATCACTAAAGATCTTCCAATATATCTCTCCATTCCCACATACTTCTACTTGTTCTTTGAAGCATTTGTCTAAAAAGAATGTAGAGTGTGGCTTGTAAAGAAAACCAAGAAAAGGAGTCTAACTGTAATGTATCATGTGAAGAAATAAGAGTTGAACTATAATATATCTTGGGATGAACTAAAGTACACTTGTTATAATATAACTCCTATATTTCTCCCAAGATCTCAGAGTCAAATAAATGCACTGCTACTTTTCCAGCAGGCTGATTGGGTGTTGTTTGTGGTTTGCTTTCATGACATCCCATTTACAAATTGAATAACTATAATAAATTATTCCTACAACACTGCTCTTATTATTCATAGAATGCTGCTGTGATGAAGAGTAACAGCATATTTCATCAGTTCCTAGAATTCTTAATGGGACATTGAATAGGTAATAGTGGCATAGTGTGACAGATAAGAAATTGCAATTTTCAACTCTTGTACTCTATTTACTAGAGAGAGAGCACTGTATATAACTAACAATTAATTGTGCAGCACTCTCTCTTGTATAAGTGTACTTTATAGTTGAAGTATTACTAAAATTTTTATGGTAAGAGTACAACAAATAATGATGTTAAGGGATTTGTTTCCTGTTTGTAGTTTTCTTGATATTTTGATGGTGTTGGATGCATGTGATGATATTGTGTCTTACAACATAAATAAATTTTTAGAAAAACATGAAAACCTCATAAAATGACATGTTGTGAGATAACTTCAAGAAGTGACATTATGTAAGATGATGTCATCACTCGTAAAAGAATTTGTATGTTTGTTCTGAGATTTCATTTTTTGACATCATATTACACAATGTCATTTTTTGACATTATTTTATTTAATGTTTTTTTGGGATTATCTTACATAATATCATCTTTACACAGTTTTGTAGGGAAGGGTATGTACAATTTTTTTGAAACGCTTTGAGTTAGATTATTAGATTTTATATGTTATGTTTCCTCATCTTTAGTTATAGTACCACTCTTGTACTACTAGTCCAGCTGTATTATTGGAGATATTCTACCAAAGTAGGACTAATACATTATACTAGTAGTAATAACTTCAATATAATACTGTTAGTAAGGTTATACAACCCAATTTTTATGTAGTCATTGTTCAAAATGTAGAGGTGTGCGTCACTGACCTCAAGTAATTTTTCCGTGGGGCCTATTCCTGGCAGGCATATCTTCACATTACCTTGACAATTGCTGTCAGACACATATTAGAGTACTCAATACAACAATTTCAGTCCAAAATTTTGCTTTTGTGATTGCAGAGAGCTACTCCTACAGTCATTTACTACCACAATTTCAGCATGTGTCTCAAAGATGATGACTCCTCTCCCTCTTCATCCATGTCTTTTCAGTCTGAGACAATGGCCAACATGCCCATTACTTCAGAAGCTTCAAAGATAACATTTCTGGGATGGACTCAACAGTATGATATACCTCTTTCTCAGCAAATATGGGAAAACAAGGCACATGTAGCTCCTCATGGGGGAGGAGCTTCATTATGGGAGAAGCTCCTTGCTGCTCTGTAAAAGCATTTCTTTCCTTGCAGTAGAAAGAAGCCAAGAAAGATGCAATTACTGATTTCTTTACAAATGAGAGGAAAAATTAGAGTTGGAGGTGGATTACTTTGAATAAGAGACTCTCAAGTTTGAAGTGTATGTGCAACTCAAAAGGGAGGAGATGGAACTCACACAATTTGAGATCATGTAGATCTGAAAAAATGACGCTCATCTATGATCTAATTTTTCCCAATATCTCACCATCAAGAAGAGATGAAATTTAGATTCATGTAGTATGACCTTGAGAAGGAGAGAATGAAAGATATACAATAGTCCTTCATAAAAAAAACTGTGACTCAGGTTGTTTTACTGCTGAATTAGAACTCTGTTAGATTGATTAACTGCACATAGCATTCATGTACGCATCTATAGTTGGTGGATCAAGTGCAAAGCACCGGATTTGACACTCACCATTCGTACAAGTCAAGCAATTGGTTAGAAAAACTCCAAGTAGTCACATTGGAATGCTTGGACTTTTATCTCCTTTCATTTGTTCCTGAAAATCTGAATAAACATAAGATCGAACTATTTTGCGTATCCACATTCAACTGACACTGCATCTTTGAACATTACTGATTGAAAGTAATCTCATCATCTGTCATAATGGGCCTTCTATAAAGACTTAGCATGACATCATTTGTGGGAACTCCGGCTTACTACCCTTTCTTAAGCGTCTACCACCAACAAGCAACAAACCATCCATGAAAAGACATAAACGCAACAAAACTTAATGCCATACTATTTCCGTTGATGGTTCATTGCGAGGTACACTCCAACTCACACCATACACACCCATAGAATCACATCAGATATCATGCGTATTTATGTTCAGTAAATTATCAACCACGCTCGTCGCATTTGTCGCAAGTGGGCCACATTCCTTACTCCATACCCACAGAATCGCAATTTGGTCGAAGTAGTCGCAAGCAGTCGGGGATGATGGTCAAGTTAACATAGGTAGCACAAGTCGATTTTCCACTCAGATAGCGCGTCATTTTGTATTTGTTGCATTCTGGCTCTGTATTCGCTCTTTCTACTCCGACAGCGCTCAGGCCATTATTAGTCGCACCCTTCGCTTACGAGTTTTTGTTGCACTTACTATCCCTAGTGTAGTGCCACTTTTCACACCCTTCCATTCCGGCATTACCGCACCACGGTTGATGGTTGCACCCTTTTTTGCGCAGTCCTCTCTGACAGCACTTTGGTAGTACTTAGCACACTCTCGAACCCTCTACTTTGACAAAGCTCAGGCTAGAATTACAGCATTACGGTCATCTTCTCTACTCCGACTGCGCTTCACTCGATACATACACATTGTACCAGATTCTTTAAAAAGACCCTCTACTCCGATAGCGCTGTCCACCCTCGCTGTCTCAGAAAAAGGGGGTCGCATCTCACTTCAATACTCCAACAGAGTATATACGCATCAAGAACATAAAAACACACGTCGCTTTCCACTCCAAAAACGCTACAATCCGACTAGGCTTACCTCGCTCACAAGTACATTCGCACCTGATAGCGCCTTGGTTGATATCCACCATGAGTCTACAGTTCATTGTAAATCGCAGGAGGATCGCATTGCTGTCGCACATCGCTCTGTCTACTTCAACTTTTGCGTGCCATGGCTACCTTATCGCACCGTGGTCACGCTACTCCAATAGCGTTTCGGACGTACTTGGCGCACACTTCGCACTGTACACTTCGATAGCGCTTCTCTACTCCGTCAGACCTCACCTAATATCCATCGTCGCTCAATCTACTCCAACATACCCCTCGTACCAATACACTGTAAGTGCTCCTCTACTCCGACAGCGCTCTTCTCTGGAGTAGGATCACATGTCGCATTATATACGAACTGTCGCACCGCAAACACCGACTCATGTAGCGGACATCGCCTCGGCGCCTCGCTGAATGGCTTTTTTCGCCGCATCTTTCGCAGGTAAGAACCACTCATGGAAAGACCTATGGACAATAATGCTTAACATCATTTAATGTATATATCGCTCTGAGATCGCACCTTTCTCCACGAGAATGCTCAAGTCATAATCGACCCTGCGTTCTAGTCCTCCTTCCTCCTCAAACCGTAACACTTAATGAAAATGGGCTACATCCCGTACTCCGTACTGGCAAGCCATCGCACTTGGTCACAATGGTCACGATTCCGTTGAGGATGAAGGTAGAATACTCAATTATCTACTCCGACAGCGCAGCGTTCGTATTGGTCGCTTTCTGGCTCGGGTCTACTCCGACTGCGCTTCAGCCAATATTTTTTTGCACCTTTTGCTTTGTCGTACTCATGATCCCTGGTGCAGTGTCGCTTTTTGCACCCTGTACTTCATTGTCACCGCACCTTTGCTTCCTCGTCGCACCCTAACAGAGCTCAGGCTACAATTACCGCACCGCTTCGCTTGATACATGCACTTCACACCATTCACTACACTACTTGCTGTAAGAGCCCCTTTACTCCAACAGCGCTGTCCACACTTGCTAGCTGAATAAGTGGTGACTACAGTGCTTGCAAGCTTGCACTTTCTACTTGCTTGGTAGTACTAACCGGTCACATACAATTTATTTATTAAGGAAATCCTTATTTTGCATACATTTTATTGTTTATGTTGGTAAATACATACGTCAGAAACCAAGATGCAACCATGTAGTGACTGGATACATCTGGTTAGTCAAAAATGACCGTTTGAGGACAACCACACATTTTTTGAGGCGTCATGCATACGGCTAATGTACCATATGCAAGACGCTAACTAGATAAATCTGGGGATTGCAATTTTTTTACAAGATACATTTGGTCAGACCAGATGCATCTGGTTAATTCTGATGAATAACCAGATGCATCTGGTCAATTGACCATCTCTCGTGAGAGAAAAACTACATTTTCCTCTCCACACAATCTATAAAGTGAACAGCGGCTTCGTGATACCAACTCTCCACTACCACACTTCACCACCATCAATTCTGACACACTCTCATCGCTGACGCTGACGCTGACGCTGACGGCTATATCTCAACAACCAAGACTTGGTGCCGGTTCAAACCACCACTATTTTCTTGTTTATTCTCATGTGTGCCATACAATACACTTCTGTTATGATCCTCTGAGATTCCGTTTAGTTCCGACTTCTATTATGCTGCCATTCTAAAAACGGCCGTCTCACTAGATCTAGTAATTTGCTGTTAATGAAGGTACAGTGTGAGATAAATTGGAATCTAGAAATCTTCGATGGGTATGAATGCTGGTAGTAGAAATGGTCTAACTGATGGAATCAGGGGAGACACTTCGAGATGGCAAAGGCTATGAGAAATGAGATGATAGAGGAGAACGGGTAGAGTCGGGACTCAGTCTGAGCGTAGCTAGAACAGGAAAGTTGAGCAACATTTGCAGTTAAAATTTACAATAAACTAATGTATGAGAAAGAAATCGATTAATTATTTTTGGAATTAAACTATGGCTCTTCGAAACAGAGTCTTTCAACTCCCAGCTCAGTCTGCATTGATGTCATTGCTGTATCCTCTCAGCAGATATTGTCCTTTCTAATCATAGCTACTAATCAATTTATTAGTGTCAGACCAATACTACTGATGTCATCAAAGCTCCCGCCTAAGGCTATACCTCATTCTAAGTTAATCAATCGAGATCATGTCTATCGACCTGGTCAGTCAGATACGACTGGGGCTTAATCAGATGGATCTGGCCCCCAGATGTATAGTGTTACGAACATATACTTTATTTGATTTTTAGAGTAAATTAGACCTATTTGGAACTGCTTCTCTTTTTCTGTGTATGAAAACAGTTTTTTAAACAAAAGTATTTCTGTACATAGTATCTAGATAATTCGACTGGTGTCCAAATCCTTAACAAAATGTCGTCTCGAACTTGGATCCTTCCCTACTTTTACCCTCCCCCGTTCCGCTCACATTTCAAGAGAGGGTCTTTTACCACGAAGTGAAAGAGAGGTCCGAGTTTCAATCGCGTCTCAAGAAAGACTGTCTAGAACAGATTAAATGAAATCACATGTTTTCTACCCCCAACCCTTCATTCTACGTAGGAATCAATAGTTGATTATCTTTCCTTTTTGCTTGACCGCTCGAGAGAGGGTATTTTCTAAAAAAGTAAGAGTATTTTTTTCACAACCTCCCGACCCCAATTCTACGCAGGAATCAATACTTGTCGAAGTTTGCACCAAACTTTAGCTCTCTAGATACCTCCCATTTCTACAGGAGTTGTACGTTGGATCTTGTGTGGGAGACACACACAGAGACATAGATATACTCTTATTCTATTAGAATAGTAAGAGATGATTGTGCGCTTCGTGTTGTGCTTGTACAAGCGCAGTGCTCGCGGTGCTCGCACACTCGTGCTTCGCACTCACTTTCTCTGCGTTTTTTATGCGCTTTCACTTGCGCGAGTACAATCAGCAGTGCTCGCTGTGCTCCAATGCTGGTGCTTCCCACTCGCTTGGTCTGACTTTCATTGCATCATACTGGTGCTAAGCACAATTTGCGGTGCTCGCATGCTCGTGCTTTGCACTCCCTTGATCTGTGTTTCATATGTCTTGTACTACATACAATTGGCAGTGATCGCAGTGCTCACATTATTGTGTATTGCACTTTACTTATTCTGTGCTTATGCAAGTAGAACAAGAGGTGCACTCAGTGCTTTGCAAGCTTGTACTTTGTACCTGCTTGGTAGCATATACCAATCACATAATAAAATTTATTATTATGTAAATACCTATTTACATACATTTTATGCTATACTTTATTAGTTTTTTACATTTCAAATAAACTGATTTAGAACTATTTCCCTTTTTACTGTGTAAAAATGTTTTTTACACAAAAGTACTATGATTCATAGAATCTAAGAAGTTCGACAGGGTGGTTCAAATCCTTGAAAAATTAGGAATTGAACTTTGTTCCTCCCCTATTTTAACCCTCCCTATTTCCACTCGACTGCTCAAGAGATAATATTTTAAAAGAAAGTAAAAGTATTTAATTTTTTCCCAATCTTTGACCCCATTGCGCGCAACGCTTGTGCAGGCGTAATCGCAGTGCTTGCGGTGCTCACATGTCCGTGCTTTGCACTCGCGTGGTCTGCGTTTTATATGGGCTCCTCGCTGCGCTTGTGGAAGCACAATCAGTAGTGCTCGTCGTGCTCGTCGTGCTCGCACGCGAGTGCTTTACACTTGCTTGGTCTCTCTATCATTTGGACTTTGCGCTATGCTTGTGCAGCACAATCGGTAGTGCTGCCGGTTCTCGCACGCATGTGCTTTGCACTCACTTGGTCTGTTTCATTTTCACTTCAATGTGTGCTTCGCGCTACGCTTATGCAAGCATAATCAGCAGTGCTCGTACGCTCATGCTTCGCACTTGCTTGGTCTGTGTTGCATTCGCGCTTTGTGCTGCACATGTGCAAGCACAATTAGCAGTGCTCAAATGCTTGTCTTCATATTGGTTTCGTCTGTGGTTCATTTGCGTTTTGGGCTATGCTTCTGCAAGCACAATTAGCAGTTTTCGTGGCGCATGCACACTTGTGATTTGCACTTGCTTGGTCTGTGTTTCATTGTATTATGCTTGTACTGAGCATAAAAAGTGGTGCTCACATGCTCATGCTTTGCACTTGCTTGGTCTGTGTTTTATATGTTATGTGCTATGTACAGTTGGCAGTGATTGCGGTGCTCACATGCTTGTGCTTTATACTTGCTTTGTCTGTGCTTATTCAACCGGAATTAGTGGTGAACACAATGCTTGCAAGCTTGCTCGTTGTGCTTGCTTGGTAGAAGTAACTGATCACATAATACTTTTTATGGAACTACTTATTTTGAATAAATTATATTATTTACTTCATTTGTTTTTATAGGTAAAATAGATTTTTTGGCAATAATTCCCTAGTTACTAATTATTATCATTTATTCTCTATGAAAGTATTATTGTACATAGAATCTCGGTACTGCGACTGAGGTTCAAATCCTTGAAAAAATTGTGGTCTCGAACTTGGTTCCTTCCTTACTTTTACCCTCCCCCATTCCTCTCGCATCTCGAGAAAGCGTCTTTACCACAGAGTAAAAGAAAGATCCGAGTTTCGCTCGCGTATCGAGAGAGAGTATTCTAGAACAGAGTAAATGAGATGAGATGTATTTCTGCCTCCTGACCTCATTAAACGTAGTGTACCACCTCCCCTTTTACGCTCGACTGATTGTCAGAGGAATATTTACTACAGAGTAAAAGATAGTATTTTTTCACAACCCCTGAACCCCATTATACGCAGGAATTAGTACTTCACCTATTTCGTACCATACTTTAGCTCTCTAGATACCTCCGACTTCTACAAGAGTTCTACGTGGGAGCTTTTGTGGGTCACACACACATAGACACAGCCAGACAGAGTAGTAGCGCTATCAGCAGAACTTCAACTACAAATGCAAGTACAAATACAAATACAACTCGAACTTAGGGACATTCAAGACAGGGGTATTTTGGTCGGATCCAACCATAAAGTACGATAAAAGTCGGATCTCTACTCCGAAGTTAGAGTCTCATCCTACCAACAGAGGTCGGATCTGAAATGTCAAGGATATGGTAGGACTGAGGTCAGCCCAAAAATATCCGGAAATTATACGTAAACTTGTGTACAAAGTGCGAAAAATTTCAACTTTCGCAACTTGTTCGGGCAAGGTTAACTAGTATTATTTCATACAAAGCCTTATATATATACAATCTCCGATTTAGCTACCAGACACTGCTATAACTACCTTTGAAGTCGAAGTGGAGGCAATGCAATTACCACTCAGTGATGTTGATTGGTCCGATGTCAAGATCATTGATGACCAGCTCTTAATTAAGGGCGTTAGGGCATCAAGCATCCTGTCAAAGATCTACGCAAGATCTGGAGACTCCTAAAGGTTAAGGGAGTCAAGAATGTGTCCATAGATGACATGATGACAAATTTAAAAACAGTTTCAATAACCAGTATGTCTTCCTTTCTCAGGAGGTCAATTCTACATTCCATCACACGAGGATGAAGCCCCAGCGTATGTTCTGTCTGTTAAAGATTCTATTATTAAACAAGTTCTAAACCAAGTGTGCCAAACTTTGTGATGCAGCTAATCGTTGTCAACTGGATTCCGGTAAGTCTGGAAATGATCAGCACTTATGGAAAGATGTGTTTCAGGCATTTCAAGAACTATATGATAGCTATGACACCCTTCTTTTCCAAGAAGATAATGTTTTTGCTTCACTGAAGCTAGACATGACAGTGAGTATCGATCACTCTTTGCGAAAATTGTGCTAAATATTGAAAGCCTTGAATGCCAATTACAAGGCTGCACTGATTAATGCACCTTGTCAGGAACACACACAGCTTACTTTTACACCTTTTGCAATGGCAAGCGATATGTGTATTACCTTAAAAAGCACCTTGATCTTTGTCCTGAACTGACAGGATCAATTTAGGCTGAAGTGCCCAGTGACACTTTCATTGAAAGTAACAATTTGTCCAAACGTATAATCCAAAGTCAAGAACCTAATGATAATTCTCTAAGTCGATGGAAGAAGATGACTGAAGCAAAATTGGCTGTTGCCGATGCCATTCGTGACATGAGTGCATTCACTCAACATGCAACTTTCTCCGAAAGACGAATTGAACTGCTTGAGAAATCTGAGCAGCGTCAACAGAAGGGAGAAGATTGGAAGGAACGTGACCATCTATATAGCGAGTGGGATTTAATTCCAAGAGATTATCTATCGAATTCAAAAAGAATTGAAGCTGGAAATAGATGAGACAGTTTGCAAAGAACTGCAGATGAACATTGATGCATTATCAAAGAAAAAGCATACCATTGGCAAAATCATCTGTCTGGTTTGATATATTGTTATTGCATCATTCGGCATTTTGACTTGAATATATGAGTCATTTTGGATTTTTGTCCGCTTTTATTGACTAAATATACGTAAAGTTACATCCATATTCAGACAGTTTTCGCATAAATTACATACTTAATCCGTATTTCTAATAAAATATGCATAACTTTTACACCATACATGCGAAAAGGTACGTATAAAAATGACTGTTTTTGTAGAAATACCGACAATTGTTGTGGTAGGCATAACAATGACATAAGTTTAATGAAAAGTCTGAAATTTTTCAGATGTATGTTGTTACTTTATGAACATTTTTTGCCATTTTCTGCTGGACAGCAACCATGTATGAAAATTTATCTTGATGATAACTTAAAGTTACTTAATATTGTATAATATTACGTACAATTTTCGACTGTTTCAGGTGACAGCGTAAAATGTATTTAACTTTAAGCAAAAAGTATAAAAAGTTTCGTCAATATTGCATAACTTTATGTATATGTCAGTGCCTGTTTGCGTTGGAAACCTAGTTATAACTGGGTAGTGATTAGTTTTAAACGGTCAGGAAAAAATGAACATCTGGGAACAACCACACATTTTCAGGGCTTTTTACATATGGGTATGGCAATATCACTTCCCACATGCAAGACGTCATCTAAATGTAATTGGTCATCAATTGGTGATTCCCGTCTGCAAACCGGTAAAATCGAGCAACACAATAAAAGTGTGTGTTATGTACGGTGGACAGACAGTATTGGCGATTATCACATGAACAAAAGTTTTTAATTTTGGCTCATAAAC